>JAUTBV010120707.1:0-13130 GCA_032361325.1 Lepetodrilus fucensis
TGTAACGTCAACGCTTTCTATTGTGGCGGGAGCCCAGTTACAACTATTGTAGCCCTACAAGAGCGTCGTGCAACGGGGGCCAGGATGGCAATGCTTACCCTGATGAGCTCCTTCTCGGGGTTGTCGTGCACGAGGTCTATGGCCTGCCTCTTCTCCCTGTTGTACAGACACTCCTGTGAGATGTGCAGCGGGTTCTCCGTCTCCGACAGGGCCTTCTCCATGATCCTCTTGGCCTCCTGCAGAGCGTTCGTCTCGCTCACCATGTTGTCCGTCTCGTGGTTCAGCTCCGTCTTCCAGAAGGTGATGTCCCCGATCCTCTCGCCCAGCCTCTTGCCCACGTCCGTCTGGGTGCGGCGTGTCTTGTCGTCCGTCTCCCGGCACAGGCGGACGGTGTCGAACCTCAGGCGCTCGGCGCCGCTCCGGACCCTGTCGGAGCTCATGTAGTTTGTCTGGTTCGAGCTGCTCCAGTCGTTGGGCGTGTAGCGGGTGTACAGGGCGTTCCTCGCCGCGGCGAACACCGGCGGAACCTTGATGTTGTCAAGCTCCGTGAGCTGGTTCCGGGCCGACATGGGGTCCGGCATGCTGCGGGTAAGGGCCGCATTGGGGTTGACCTGGGCCGTCTGGTAGTACGTGCTGGGCCTCCAGGGCAAGGTGGTCAAGGACCGCCGGAGTGGGGACGGTGCGGGGTAGGTGTCGTACGCCTTGTAGGAGGAGCGCATGGTGCTGATGGAGGGGAGAAAGTCTGTCTGGGTATTATGCCTGGGCCCAGTCATGTAGGTGGCGGTTTGGGTGTGACCGAGGAAATCCATGGTGGATGGGTTGGACTATCTGAAAGTAATATTGGAAGTAATCAGTCACATCTGCATAGGTGCACACCTAAAAAACGAAATGTATCACACAATACTAACTCCCACTGGAGATAACATCAAGAGGACAACAATGTTATTTTTTCAACTTCACCGATTGGGCAAACATTACTAATTTGCATAGTTATCCTCCAGTAGCCAAATAATCTACCATTGTGATGTCATCACCACCGACGGTCGCCACCGTCATAACAATGATATGACGTCACAGTTCAAAAGCCCATCAGCTTGTTCATTGACTTTCCAGTACAAACTTTTTCTTTTTATATGACCTAAGACTGATATTGGATGATAAATAGAATCTCAACCTCGTGTCTTTTGATATTCAATGTTATCCTACTCTTTGATAAGAGTAACTAAAATCCTCGGCAAAGCCTCGGATTTTGGTTACTTTTATTAACTCGTAGTATAACATTGATATCAAAAGACACTCGGTAGAGATGCTCTATATATACAAAAAATACAAAACAATTTGGAGGGGTTATATTTAATAGAAATGCATAAGGTGCCATAACGTCATAAGTAACAGCACTGCTTTAAACATTAATTTATTTAAATTGCATCTAGGCACGCATTTCTAAAACATAATTGCGATGTCACCTCCTTCTTTCAAAAGCTTGCATTCTCTCTATCACACTGACTGGAAACATCGATGCATCTGATCTATGAGTTCCCTATAGACTTCCATGTATAGTTGACACCATAGCGACATATAGCGGCAACACTTACGTTTCGCTGGAGAAGCATGAAAGTCAGTGAACCAAGTCTCTAAGGTACAGTTGTCAAGTACAAAACAAGTAACTTGCTATCGCCGATACTATCTATATTGTTTGCCAACCCAATTACTATGTGGACGTCAGTATAGTGTGGGCCACTTAATCGACAAGGAATCAAATTTTAGCATTTTAGTATAATACATTCCTTCTGATTGTCTCCAAACTGATATACAATCCAGACTGCCAAACAATCAGGATTCTCTGATTAACCCTCTCCGTGATGAATACGACCGGAGATTCCCTAAAGAGCAGTGACTGTGTCTAATCTAGCAGGGAGAGGTTTAAACAGTGTAGGTCTATTAAATATATTGCCAACGGCAGCTATATCATAAATGGAAGGAATATAATATTCAGAATGCCGAACGATGTGATGGGACTTTTTATTAATTTATTAAAATTGTGTATAATTCATACCCTACAGCATAGCTGCTATATCTTTAACTGGAGTGACACTATATACGCCAGTTCTGACTCATTGAATCGTATATTTTACCTGCTCAATTATATCAGGCCAAGTCCTTTAACAAATACAACAGCGATTAGTATTGGAATCCACCCTCTTGCAATATGTAACAAGAGATATGACAACTGCTACCCACGATAACAAAGCAACCCTACGGTTTGAATATCTTTCGTCTGGCCTACATGTATAAATAATATGGCGCCTATAGATACAATCGGCCTATTAGAATAATTCTTTGGATTATCATTTTAAACGTTTCTTCAGCATTGTGTAATGTGCACATGGTCTATGACGTGTTCCTAACTACAGGTTAAGAATTGCAGGTATGTGCAGTTGTGGTCTGTGTCGTTTAGTATCCGAGAAGTCAGTCACGTAATGAATTATTCACAGGCCTACCATCACTAATTGTGACGCCGAATCCCTCGAGCATGGTTACAAACCTATACGCAAGAAAGCTGATTGGGAAACCGGGGGGTAGTAACATACACCGTCAACTGACGTCATTTTCTTTAGAGAGAAAATAATTATGATTATAAAACGTCACACAGAAATTAAAAATCGTTGAAATATGATATACTAGTATCTATATATAGTGGTATAAAACGATACAAATACCAAAAATAAATTAAATAAATAAAATAAATAAATACACAGAGGATGGTGTTTGTTATACTCGCACGAAAGACAGTAGTATACAATGAAAAGTAACGATATGTTTCAAGTTAGTTAACGCATTTAGGACATGTATATTATGCCAGCTTAACACATAAGATCATAGTTATAATTATTAACAACAATTCAGTAAATAATAAAATGTTACTATAAAACAAAGTAAGAATAATAATTATGTTTTAACAATTAGCATACCTATACTAACACAAACAGAAATAATAGATTACGTTATTTTACTTTTGAATATATATAACCTATGTAAATAATACAATTCAACAAAAGGGTTGCGAGCACAATCAAGTATATTACGTGTTAGCCTTGTAACACACGGGCTATACAATACATCATGAGCTAATATATACATAGTAAGCTATATGTCATACACTCGCGTTATGCATACCTACGTGGTAGATGCTGCGGATAAAGTTAACATTAAGTAACAACATTAACATGAATATTACCTTGAATGTGTACAAGCTAAGTAAGATCTCTCAGAGCGGTGTGGAACGACTCATATCCCGGGGAAAGTGGTATCTAGGAATGGTTAACCCACAGCAGCTATGAGGGCCCTGTGTGCATTTAATACTGTTGAACGGCCAGCGGTCGACTTCCTTCCACCGTCTGTTTACAGTCTCGCCGCTACCTAGAGACACCAGGCAACGTGCACGGGAGGAAAAGTCGCACATTGATTCCGGTTCGTCAAGCCCGCGCGAAACAAATCTTCGTAAATGTCCGATCATTGACAAGACTACACATTATTGGCCGTATTCAACGGTTCTCTTTCAGTGCGAATTAAAGAGACAGCAACATTGTGCCAAGTGCGACATTAGTTCGTGAATGCTATAATTATGTCTTTAATCGAGTTCATATTGTAACTTACTGCACACGGGGGTCATTTGGCATTCATGGCATTGAAAGTCTGAAGAGGTGGCATTTAACATAATTACAGGGCACTTGCAGCGCTAACTACTCTCATTGTAAAGCTTGCCACCTGATTATTGTTATAGCTAATCAAAGTAAATGTCTGCAGCGAGTGGACATGAATATAATATTGCTACTCTTAATTGAGAATACGTGGAGTAGCCTATAATATACATAGACTATAAGAGTTAAATCACTTCTCATATGTCATCCTTGCGATACATGACATCAGTTAATATTACTCTTTCATACCCTACGTAATGATCATGTCCCTAATTCTTTTATGACAAAGAACGTGATTAGACTAACTATATTTGGACATTTCCATACTATATATGAACATCTAGACATTTTGCACCTAAATTATGTAAATTGCCCATCCTGATTATGCATGATTCTACGCACTGAGTAATGCGTTATACTTGTTAGAACATACTTCTTGTTATTTTAAAATTATTTTATATTTTATTATTTACTTTAAGGCATTCTCTTAAGTCGCCTTCAGCAGGGAGAGGGTTAATGTAACGACAGTGTTTGAGCCGCAAGAAAGGAGCAATATTCCGAAATCAAACTCAAACCAAGTAGCCTATCATTGACAGTGTCAGAATATAATAAACCAAGTAGCCTATCATTGACATTGTCAGAATAGAATAAATTAATGTTCTTTTCTTTTATAACAGCTGCTTACTAACATTCAATAGCTTTTGATTTCAAAATATTTTATTCATACAAATTCAACAGGATGAGACAAAAGCGAAACGCTTATGAAAGTCCTCACCTTATTCTGTGTACAGCTTACTATCAAATTCCACAACAGTTTGAAGCCAATAATATATTAAAACCAGAGAAGCGAAAGGTCCCTGAGTGTCGTTAAAAATAGACTTAATGCTTCTCACAGGAAATGATATCCATCGTGTGCAAAAGACGCGGAGCAATATCAGTAAATTAATTGTTCTGATTAATTACCAATGCATATAACATGAAAGAAAATGATACACTAGTTCTATGCCATAGTTCGCGCTTCATTGTAAATTTGGTCTCGTGACCCATTAGCTTCATGGCACAACGAATGCTAATGACTCCATTCATTCCTTAAATATAGTGCAGTTGGTAATTACGTCGCGAATATAAAACATAAGGATTTGTTTAAAATAACGAATGAAATTTAATAGTAGGCCAAATATCAGAATTTGGATCATCATTGCAAGCGGTATTTAATTCCGTTCTGGACTCACTTCATATGATACCCCTGGCACAAATCAATAAAGAGAAACGAGCGGAAACAGCCAACCAATGAAGTATTTTTCCGGATAAATTTAGTGTGAAAATACATCCAATGAAAACGATTTTATGATGGTTCTATATCTACTGTAGGGCCTATATATAGATATATATCTCCTAGATTGTTTCCGCAAGTTTCTGTCTAGATGTGTGCCAGTGGTACCACATGAAGTGAGTCCTGAACAGAATTACGATATACGGTGCGAGGATGAATTTGGATGAGAAAAACGAATGTTATAAATGCAAGCCTAACAAACATCCAAATTCCAAACTATCAGATATAGTAGGCTATATAAAGTGACATCGCCTCTCCAGATCTATAATAAGTTGCGATGAGCGCAATAATAGGTCTCCTTGAAAGTGGATTTGCAATTTTGAATTCTTTCTGCATTCCAACCACAAGTATACACAAACATAACATCAATCAACTATCAAATTTATTTTATGGTATTCTAAGTTCCAACAAGATCGATTAGAAATCGAAGCATAGCCTACAATATTATGATTGCTATTTAATAACATTATTGATACATAATAAATATAATTACTAAAATGCTGCTAAATGTGAAGATTAAATGCCAGAATTGTAGTTGATGTAGGCATAATGGTTAAATTCCACATTACACAATGGTTAAATTCTCATTTGCATTCTTGCTAATCCTGGAATAAATTAACTCGCTAAAAAATTCGCAAAACAAGCAGTCATTGACATTGTGTTCTACAATTATTATACTATGTTTCATCTTTTAAATTCTTGCTCCAAATATGATGTGAAAATTTGCAGAATATAACAAAAAATATTATTATTATTCAATAATTTATTTTGTGGTTTGTGATGTCACTGAGAGAAATTTCAATTTGATATATATTGGTAAACTGACACTCTACGATTGCAAACATTGTTGGAATATAGCAAAAAACGAAATGCGCTACCTTTTCCTCCTAGCCAGGGGCTGTTATTCTTACCGACAGAAAATAATATTTCTATCCCCTTGTTCAACGGCCGATGATAAAATATAAGTACAGTTGCCAGGCGATATGAAAACGCGCCTCGACGTGACGATACGAGATAGCTGGGTTCCCTATTCAATATATGACGTCATTCAATTGTTACCAGGACCTGCCTCCTAGCGACAAAACGCAGCAAGGATAGGGAACTCTGGTATGAGCTCTTCAATCGGGAGATAGAAATCTTAATCAAATATGGCGGAAATTCCAGAGAACGCTCCTCAGCGTAAGTATCCATTTTTTTTTATACTGTTACTGATTTTAGGTAAACACTCGCATATTTTCCATTTAAATTTATTAACCTAACAAATATGGAGTATCTGTTAGTCGACTGATAGTCGAATGTCGAATGCCAGCCCTACCTATTGAGTGAGTTTTCGTCTGCTAGAAATGTAAACAGGTAAACAGGTAAACAAACGACATTATCATTACCACGACCCATTACGGGTGGCAGTTTCGCCCCATGTCGATCACATCTTATATCACACCCGGCTACATCGACATCCCTCCTTTTCGTTCACCCCCATTTTTAGCAATGGATGCAATGCAATGCAGATGCGGTAGTGTAACTTGCACTGTAATTTGTAAGCAAACTTGTATGACTTAGTTTAAATCACTGTAAACAGATGTGCTCTTGCCTATCATTAATCCAGGAAGTTGCTTGGTTTGAAAATGCTTCTGTTCACTCAGCAGAGAATGGTAGCTGCAGTTCTGTTGCTAGAAGATGCCCAGTTTACCATTTTACTATTTATTATGGGCACCCTCTAGCTACAGAGGAAGGCAGTAGTAGGTGTCAACAAAGGTATGCAGCAGATCCCAATGCACTGGGTTAATCACTATGTGTGGCATAAATATATGCATCTTGCCTATCCCACGTGACCCAACTCCATACACTCGTATGGACCCTTGGCTACAAAGGTAGTCAAAATCTGGCAGAACGAGATCAAACCGCTGCGAGCGGTACTGATCGTCCAATCAGATTCGCCCCAACATGCATAAGCTCCACCTACTTTGTCACTCACATCATATTAATTGGTACGGTCACTGATTCCATAGACTGATGTCATATCAAAACAAGAATGTTTTCTCTTGAAGGGCTTTCATATAAATGGCCTATCTGTTGGACATTCAATCCCAAATTTAGTTTTGATATCGCTCACAAACTTCTACAGCGAACGTATCAACATTTTGGAATGGGAGAACTCACTTTGCCGACAGGATGTATATCTGCCAGCCGCATTTAGGTGGGAAATGATGGGAAGGGTAATAATAGCATAACTCGGAGTTGTACCCTTCCCTGGGGGAGATGAAATACATGGGGCAGAACTAAATCCAGCTAGGAGTTGATTTACATACATCAAATTCTAAAAACAGCTGGCCAGCTGCCGTCGATTGATGGAATGCATTGGCTGACAAATTTAATACGTAATGTGAAAACAAATTTTCCTTCCAAAATAAGCATGGAGACATGAAGTACAATGGTTAGTGAATCTATTCCTAGCTGGATTTCGTTTCTGTGTATTTATGCCACAAGTAATGATTAACCCAATCTAATTAAAATTAGATACAAAAGTATACAAATATATATTGACATATGCTCAACAACGATCTAACATAACTCAGCTAACTGCCTTGGGACAACCGTCAGAACGAACTTTGACCCACATTAATCTACTGATCACCTACATACCGATAGTGAAATACTCGGGTATTTCCATTATAACGTATCAACGGAAAGTAAAAAGGACATACTAGCAAGTTCCGAATGTCAAATTTACCCATCAAGACTGCGAAGGTAAACTGTTAACAGCTGGTTACGGTCAAAGGTCAATCTGACAGTTGTCATAAGGCAGTTGTGTTAGATCATTGTTGAGTGTAATATGTCAATATATATTTGGAGTGATACTTTCGTATCTAATTTTAATTTGATTGTGATTAACCCAGAGCATTGGGATCTGCCACATACTTTTGTTGATGTCTATAGTGACCATAAGTTGACCTGTGATAGCCTGAGATTCATTCAAAATCTGGTGACATAAACTGGTCAAACCATAGATTATAATCTATGGTCAAACTTACAGATGGCGATTTCCCATTGTGATGAAACCTCACGATATAGATGCCATTCATAGCGACCACTGAAAGCATCATTAGCAACCGTGCTATAATGTTGATGATTTATGGTGTACAGATCTTTTCGTGGTTTACATTCAGTGCATATAATGTAATTATCACAGCCTATTGTTCCATGTTCAAATCATGCCGAATAGATACTAATTAAGCATTTAACTTTGATTGGCAAGTATCTAATGATATATCTCCGATTATATGTCACTGGATATCTGCCACCGGAAATGACCCCTACGAGACTTACTGTCGCTTATTACATGATTACTGCCTTCTGGTGTACATGGTGTAACTAGGGTGCCCATCATAGATAGCAAATAGTATATGGGACATCTTCTAGTTACAGAACTGCAGCTATGTAGAGAATGGGTACCCAGTAGGATGACAGTAGGATGTAAATGCTAACCTTCACCTTGAATGGCAGTTTGGGTTGTCTATACTCCCTAGGAAATTGAGAAAGAACATGAAAGCACATACCGGTAGCTTTTTTTGATCATTTTTATTTATTTATTTTTAAAAACCAGACTGCCCTGGCACAGGAAGTGAGGATGCTGGGAAGGCTTCAGCGTGTGCAGGATGCCCCAATCAGACTCTGTGTATCGGACCCAAGATTGTTGACCCCGGTAGGTACACAATTAGATCTTAGATGGCTGTGGTGTGGGTTAATTGAACTTAATGTAGATTTCAACAGTATGTTCAACAATGATGTGGTTTAACTGGGAGGATCATGAAACTAGTCTACATCAGTGTTCAAAATAGAGCCCGTCCCCACGCCTGCAATGGGTTATTTTCAGCTAGGTCTGGTAACGTTTTATCCTTGCATGCCTGCATGTCGTGTTACTTTTTGTTTGTTTTTCAAGATGTATATCATCAATGACTGGCCAACATGTATGAGGACAGGTAACTTCTCAGACTTACCAGTCCTCATGTCTGGCAGTTAAATTGCTGGAGTTTTATACACTGCTACATGTAGATGGACGGTTGTAGTTAGGACTGCACAGTTTTACCGGTAAACCGCAATACACAAGTGAAACAATTTGTACAACAATACGTTTGCATATGCAACAGTATATTATCAGATGAGTTTCGTGTTAGTTTACCTCAACAATGTTATCTACCCTATGTATCTTCCATTGTTTAGCAAGTTTACACATTTTCCAGACCAAATATAAATGACACAATTTGATATATTTTTGTTTCCAATATATTGCAATATGTATTGTCATATTGCATTATATATTGTCATATTGCAATATATCGCAATACAAAACTGAGGCCAATATGCAGCCCTAGTTGTAGTACACCATTTATACATGGTACCTGATGTATTCACTATAATTCATGCATTGCCATTGCTTCCCAGTCCAGTCATGTTCTCACAAAGTTAAAATGATTCTTCACCAACCCTGCGAGATCAGAGTTAAGCATGTTAAGTGATGTGTTTCTACAAGTCACAGACACTTCCATGGCCTGCCATGTCGTCTTCTGTGTGTGCTTGTCAATTATCATGATTGGACCTTAAAGACACTTTGCGTCTTTCTGTCAATGGTTTACAGTTCTTTCAACAATTTTACTTTCAGCCATTGCGCAAATCAAAGAGAAATTGTCGACAGTGAAGCACAAGATTGTGGTGTTGTCTGGGAAGGGTGGCGTGGGCAAGAGTACATTCACTGCTCATCTCGCCCACGGATTGGCTGGCGATGCCAAGAAACAGGTACGATCAATTGTTTTCATCAGCTGCTTCAAAAAATTTCAGTTATTTTGCATTTCATATCTATTGTCTAGTATTGTAAGAAGATGACTGCACTGCATTTGTGTCTTATGTTTTGGCCTGAAATTTGTCCTCATAACGCATGACCATAACTTAAGGACTTTCGGTGAATTCTAGCTGTATGAACATTGCTTGTGGAGGTAGAGGTGAAACAATGATCGGATATATTGTGTGGAATTTGTGTGTGTGTGTGTGATGACGAGCATGGAGGATCACGCTGGTTTGAATATTAAATTGCAGTACCGGTATACACATTATTGTTTTTACTTTTAGTATTCATACATAACATTTTTGATAATAAACTAATCCTTTATCACATTTTATTGTATTCCAAATGTACTAATAACTACTAACCCCTATTCTAAAATTATTGATGAATACAATCTGCCTGAATGCAAGAACATGGAACTTATTTGAAATTTTAATTTACCGGTATATAAATGAAAAAATGAGCATATATATTTCAACAATATTTGCAGAACCCTTTTTTTTGCTCGTCTAGGGACTTCATAGAAATACATTGCAGTGAACATAAATTCCACTGTATTTTTTCTCCAAGTAAAACTTAGTTTAAAGGCATAATATCACAGTTGATAATCCTGTATAATGGACAAACAAATTTTGATCTGAGACTAATTACGCTTGATTTATCCACCCAAAAGTTGTTATTTACTGATGTACTTAGTACCTAGTACTCGATAGTTATCAAAATATTCATATTTTATATGAAAAAAAAGGAATGTTCCACTATTTATCTTGTCTTTGATGCATCAACTGATCTATGAAAGAATCTGCGAGCGAACATTAGAGTTTTGTCCTCCTTGCATGATATTTAATTACCATAAGCAAAACCATACCACCTGCATACGGACCATATTCAGGTTGCCTATCGAGGGGTTGCAATGGAGATTTGTCACCCACATAGCTGTGGAAAGCTTTTTAGAAGTCCAAACATGATTTTATGTATGTCAAGTGAATATACTTTGCAGTTATAGCTAAGAACTAGTCCAAAACAACTATAAACATCTGTGATATTATGCCTTTAACATTGAGAAATAGCACAGGCTTGCTAACATTGTGGACTATCGAAGAAGGTACAGAACACTTGGTTTTTACTCTATTTTTGTTTGTTCAAACAACGCTGCTATTAAAGCATGTTATTTTGATCAGCAATAAATGTAGCTATGCAGTGCTATATTAAGACACACATGTAAACTGGTTATATCAGCTAAACCATCCCTCCTTCTGTGCAAGCTGCACTCTGCCAACCTGTCATGCAATCCACACAGAAGTAATGTCTCCTCAATGACCAGTACTGATTGAAATATGCTTCCATTTGTTATACTGTAAATCGTGAAATTAATGCGTCACTAATTTAATGCGACCTAGATTTTAGACGTAAATGCTACACCAATAAAATGCGAACGGCCATGTCTCCATACATGTTTTCCTCAAAGTCTTACCTTTAACGCGCAGCAATTAAATGCGACAATACGGCTGTAGTTAGTGAAATCCCTTGGTAAACAGGATCCGTGGAAGACAAGTCTCAGTGTGTAAGTATAATGACCGTATTCATTGTATGCAATTATTCCAGCAGATAATAGTTGCTGTTCGATGTGTAAAATAAAAAAATAAAAGTTAAAATTTTGTTTGAGTTATCGGACAGATTAATGGTTAAATGTTATAACTTTTATGCAGTCCCGTGGATTTATTATTGCCATAGTTTGGATGAATCTTCCACTTTGTGATAACAGCTGTAAATTTGGTACACCTACTCAGTACACAATTAAAACATTTTTTTATTGGATATAGTGCCATCCGGGAACTGGGAATAAGTAACCAACTTCACGTTGCCCATTTTCCTCTTATTTCTTAGACTTGCTTTTCACCAAATGACATATTTTTCATTCAACTCTTACTATGTTCAGGTGTTATAGGGTAAATTGGTACCAGTGGGCGTGAAAGGTTATTTTGACCGTGTTCAATGATTAGAGTGATCCTCCTTTATCTAGTAGACTATAGGAACTTAAGAATGTACAGTATACCAACTGATTATTCGGATTTTACCGGAAATGCAAACTGCAATGCAATTTTACCTATCCTACAGCGGTGAAAAGATATTTGGAAGTACAAACGCGAGTATATTCATTAATGTAATATAATGTATATGACGTCAAAATTCAATCTGTCCGAATTCCTTATCATGAAATCTAGGTTTGTATATTAACAGTATTTGAATTCTGAAACAATATGTTATGCAGACGAACGAATAATTACATACAAAATAGTACCAATGACCCCTTGACGCATTCTTCTGTTCTGCAGTTGACGATATAGGCCCTGTGTATCTCAGTTTGCTGCAAGCGTATAGTACTGTATTGTAAAACAGTTACTCAAACACTAACTTCATAGTGTATGCACCTAATGAACTGATAATCATACACCATTTACAGTGATTAATATAGTTCCAATCGATCTGATATCGAAAAATACGCTCATTTTCCGGGCGGTCAGTTTGCATATTTGCATAGACCGATAGGTGAGCATAACACGTGTGATCTCTCAACCGTCTGACCAAGGACCAATCACAGCATATTATTCTAACCACATGACCAACATAGTGACAGCATATGCAAACAAACACACTGACTGCCTGGAAAATGATCTGATTTATCAATAATATACGTTGGAAGAAACCCAATCACTGGAGGTGGTTCAGGATTATCAGTTCTTTATGTTTATACCATATGATGTTAGCGTTTGAGTCACTTTCACGGATATAATTCTGCATGCATGTAAATTAATTACTATGTGTTAATTACTACAGTTTTGAAGTCGTCTACATTGGATTGTACACCAAAATGGTGTCGCCATCCGTATTCTCCTGGTTAGACTGCGAAGTGGTAGGAACCTATAACGGCTGGACCTCGATAATGCCTATTCTAATGGAGAGTAAACGTTGTGGTTTGATAAACACCTTTGTTGGGGGTTGGACAACAGCTAATTGTTCTATCAAGAGGAAGTACATATGCGACTACAATGAAGGTAAGGACACTATGGTGGCATACCACGTTTTTTCCCATCATTTATCATATAAAATAGGTTACGTTGAGCGCCTGCTGATGGAAAACTTATGTATCAATCTGTAAAAGGCTCATATCCGATTGAACAGAAGGGCTCCATGATTCATATACACAGATAAAAAGGGCATGTACTTCATGTCAGGAATTGGCAAAATGCACTCA
>JAUTBV010120718.1:0-28923 GCA_032361325.1 Lepetodrilus fucensis
TCTTGGAATTCAGTTGCTTTATCAGTCTCAAGAACATGTAATCGATCTTCATTTTTTAATATAAAGTTTTGACGATTATCATTAAACTTTAGCATTCTATTTAAGTTGATGAAAATATTCTTATTGTTGCGGGTAAGAACGGCAACCCCAGTATACTTTCTAGGTATTACTCCGCCACTTTTTGATATAGCATCACGAACAGTTAAAGGAATATCATAGATTGCAAGGGTGATTGGCTTTTGTATGGCGCCCGAGATATATGCTTTTTGACTGCGGAATCCAGAAACTTTAACGCTTACTTGGGGTTTAGTGATAAATTTTTGTAATCTTTTTTCTAATTGTATTCTTACATCATCAACTGTTTTTTCTGCTGCGTAAATTTTTCCAGCATAAGGGAAATAAAACTTTCCGTCATTACCAACAATATGCGCAGCAGGGGAGTCACCAGCGGGGATTGTTAACTCTGGGTGATCCCATACAGTTATGCTGATAATATCTCTTTTCCCAATTTTATAATGGTAATTTGCTTTATTATCTTTAGCTGAGATACCCGCAGAAGCTGAGATATTTGGACTGTTGCTATAAGCCAAGGCTTGCTGTCCTCTTGTTGAAGGCGTTCTTGAATTGCCATTATATTTCTGCGAACTGTGGCGGGTATTAATCCATTTGGTTTTTATGGCACGTTTTCTTTTATTTGTGATATAGGCCAAGGAATTAAAAGGCTTTTGATTACTAATAGATGCCGCATTAATAACAATTAGCTTGTAATCAACGCCCTGTCTAAGGGGTTTTGCGTATCGGCTAGAAGAAGTCTTAAGTCCAGGAACCCCAGGGCTAAAGGAGCAACTAATAATTAATAAGCTTGAAATTAAAACTAAAAATAGTTTAATAAAGGAAAGGGAATTTTTTTTCATAGATAATGCACGACGTCTGTAAGCGGTATAGTGGACAAAATAGACAGAGAATTATATAAGTTTTCATTAAGAAAGACTAAAGCTTTCTAGAAATTACTATCTTATTTTATATTCATAAATTATAGCTAATAGTAAGCACTATCGGATATTAATGATATTTTTTTGCGTTACAGCATCCTTTTCATGTTTTATCCAAGGTGTATAACCATCAACAAACTTTGTTAATTGAGTTTTTATCTGATCAATATTAGCTGTTAACATATATTTCTGTAGGCTATTCAAGTGGTTTTCTAGTTCTGACGATTTAATATAAACTTCATTTGCTCGCATAATTCTTTTATGTTGAGTACCACTAACATTTTCACCAATCAATAATTCCTCATATAGTTTTTCCCCAGGACGCAGTCCAGAATATTCTATTTCAATATCTCCATCAGGGTTGTTAGGGCTTTTAACTTTAAGGCCAGCAAGTTTTATCATTCTATTGGCAAGATCTGCAATTTTCACTGACTTGCCCATATCAAGAACAAATACTTCACCGCCCTTAGCCATAGCACCAGCTTGAATGACAAGTTGTACCGCTTCCGAGATAGACATAAAAAAGCGAGTGATTTCTTCATGCGTAACTGTGATTGGGCCACCTTCTTGAATTTGCTGTCTGAATTTTGGAACAACAGAACCCGATGAACCTAATACATTGCCAAAACGAACCATGGTAAAAGTAGTTTTGCATTCAGGTCTCTCTGAAAGTGCTTGTAAAATTAACTCAGCAATTCGTTTAGAGCACCCCATAACATTAGTTGGGCGAACCGCCTTATCAGTTGAAATTAGAATAAATGTTTTAACATGGGCTTCCAGTGCGTGTTCTGCTAATAGCTGAGTGCCGAAAACGTTATTGCTTAGACCTGCTACCGGATTCTCTTCAACTAATGGAACATGTTTATATGCAGCAGCATGATAAATAGTATCAACACTTTTATGCTTAAAAAGGCGCTGAAGAAGGAGAGGGTTAGTAATAGAGCCAAGGACTTTGTTTAGCTCAATATCAATACCCTTCTTCCTAATAATACCTTCAAGCTCCTGTTCAATCTGGTAAAGAGCAAATTCACTTTGCTCAAGAAGTATTAACTTTTCGGGCGACAAAGAAATAATTTGGCGACAAAGTTCTGAGCCAATAGAGCCGCCAGCTCCTGTCACCATGACAACTTTATTTTTAATATTTGCAGGTAAAAGAGTATTGTCTGGTTCTATTACATCTCTGCCCAAAAGGTCATCAATATCTATATCTTTGATGTCAGAAGTCTGCAACTTACCGCTTGCTAAGTCAGCAAATGCAGGGATATTGCGAACACCAACAGATAGTGGCTCAAGTCGATCGAGTATCTGTTTGCGCTTTATTCTGCCAGCGGAAGGCATGGCAAGGATAACTTCATCAATTGATTTTTTTTCTATTACGCTATCTATCTGCGTAGGGGGGAAAACAGTTAGACCAAGTATATTCCAGCCCTTCAAATTAGGGTCATCATCAACAAAACCCGCCAAGGAATATAAAGGGTCTGATTTTAAAACTGTTGCCAATTGCGTTCCTGCAACTCCAGCTCCGTAAATTAATACCTTTTTACCCGATGCGCTATTTGCAAAATCACCATAAAGCCACCGCTGAGCAATAAGCCGAGTTGCTGTTATCATGGTGAATGTACCTAACCAATAAATTAGCGCAACAGATGTGGGAATATTAGTAATCTGTAGTACATTAACCACGCCTACCCAAGCAATAGTAGATATCAGCGTAGCGATGATGATTGATATAATCGCTTGGCTTCTAAAGTATTTTAAGACAGCACGGTAAAGTCCTAACTTCATAAAGATAGGAGTTGCAACTAGAATTGCAAGAGGAAAAATAAGCCATACTTTTTCACTAAAAATAAATCTTTCTGTATATCTTAGAGAAAAGCTACCCCATAGGATTAATGGAATTAAAATTATATCTAAGCTTAATAGGATTAAACGTTTTTCAGTGCGAGGTCTTCTGAGTATACTTTTTCTTATGTTCATTATTGAACTCTCACTTTTAAAAATAGTTTAATGAAACTTTATTAGATAATTAAATCAGAGTTTTTCTTCAAGAAAGCTAGTACTAAATTAATCTTTTTAGGGGTCGTAGGCAAGTTTACCACATGAGAAGAAAGATATTCAGCATTTGGAAATTCTCCGATTTTAAACTCCCAAGCGGACAAGTCACCAACAACTGGGTGCAAGGGTGATACAAACCATTCGCCAAGTTCTATATGAGATTTCTCCGCCAGAATCATGAATTCCTCTCTATCCTTAACTAAAAGAGGGTACTTCAAAAAAGAATGATTAGTGAACCACTTTTTATCGACATGATTCTTTTTTATTTCAATAAGGAAATCCGTATAAATACAGGCATTTTCTTTTCTAATAACTAAATCCTTTGAAAGCCTCTTAATGTTACGAGTTCCTTCTTTTGCTTGTAATTGACTAAAGCCTTTAAAATAATTAGTTGGGATTTTTGTTGAGCTTATTTCCTCAATAGAAGATGAGCCAACAACGGGAGTATTATGGCTGAGCCATCTGTAAAAATGCACTAAAGGCCAATAAGTATAATTATTAACCAAATAGCGCCTAGCAAAATAGAGAATTCTTAAATTCCACAGTTCTTTTTTTGTAGGCGTTATTAACTCAGATTCAAATGCTAAAAGCTTGTGACTAATAGCTTTATTATTGGTTATAGTAAAGCCACCAATACCCGTAGAAAAGGGCTTATTCCACTGTGTAGAAAAAAAAGAAGCATCACAATAAAAAGCGTTTGGAATGCCGTTATAAGTACCTCCAAAGCCGTGAGTGCAATCCTCTATGGTGAATAGCTCGTGTTCTTTGGCAAGATCATGGATTTCCTCAAGGTCTGTTGATAGACCATAGGTATTTTGGCAAATGATAACCTTGGTTTGCTGCGTTATAGCATCCTTTAGCAGGTTAATATCCATATTGTAGCTGTCAGTAGACACATCAATGTAGACAGGTTTAGCTCCAAGATAGAGGATTGCATTAGGGACAACTACGCATGTATAAGCCGGAAGAATGACCTCATCTCCTGCCTTGATATTCATCGCTTTTAGTAGAGCATAGAGGCCAACGCGACCCTTCCAGTAAAAGAAAATACTTTCTGAGCTTGTTCTTTTTATTATCTTTTTAGAAAAACTTTCTATATGGTTTGTGCTCACAGTGAATATTCCGTTATTCCAAGGCCTGTCACTTATAGTCGGGGGTAGGCGTCAAATAATTCATTTTAATAATGATGGTTTGTAATTTAGATTGATTGCCTTCAAAGTCAATGCTTAGCATGGATGGCAATAGTAAAGTTAAGAGCTAATGGGAGTCTAGGGAAGGGAAGACCGACAATTTTTTTAATTTGGTATATACCTTCAATTTCACTGATGAGATGCTTATAGTCAAACCCTTTCATAGAACCTGACTTGCGTTCAATTCTATCCATTTTTCCTGTTATCAGATATAGCATTTCTTTAAAAGAATATGAAGCAACATCTTTCCCCAAGATTTTTTTGACAAAAATCTTAACAAGCATAAATAAACCTCGCTCATTTGAAACTGTAATAAATACATCCTTACAGCCAGCGTCAGAAAACTTTTGAAAATAAGACTTGTATTCAGACTCAGGAATGTATTCAAATACCTGCATAGCAATTGCACTATCTGTCTTTTCCTTTATTGAAATATCCTCCGAATTTGTAGAAATCAAAAAATCAACTTTTCCTGTTTCTTTGTACTCTTCGATGGCTTTTTGGGTGTAACCATCCCATCCAGCATCAATACCATAATAATAATCAATAGAACTCAGAGGGACATAGTCAAGAATTCGAGCATCAAGACAACCAAGTTCCATAATTCGTAGATTAGACGATTTATTAAATAAGAGCATTTCTTTTAACCAAAGAAACCGTGACTCATGTAAAAATTTAGCTATTGGAGAGCCAAAAAGCCTTTGATTATATGTTTTTGACATAATATTTTTGAATGGTTCTTGTTTGGTGACGGCTGAATAATACTCTACAACATGATTAGAGTCATTCTATTAAATGCAAGAGGTATTCTAGGCTTTCTGAATACTAATTGCTTGTATTAGAGCTGCTAAAATTTAGTATAAAGTAGTCAAATATTTTTTGGCTAAGTTATGGTAACTATAGGTCTCGGTAACCATTTTTTTACCCTTGATACCCATTTCTTCAAGAGTTGGTTTAGGCTGTCTATATATTTTTATTATTGCTTGCGCGATTGTTTGTGGGTCTTCGGGTAGACATGATATACCACATCCAGATTGTTCAATAGGGTCATTGCCAGCTTTTACAGAATGTATGATTGGCTTACCTGACATCATGTACTCAAAGAGTTTATTTGCGCTTATGCCAAAACGGTATAAGGGTTGAAGTTCCCAGCCGATATAAAGAGCATTCATTTGCTTAAGAAATGATGGGATCATCACCTTGTTTACTTCATCTAAAAAAAGAATATTATTAAGCTCAAGTGCTTTTGCTTGTAGCATCAAAGCATCTTTTTCAGGACCATTACCAATAAGCACGATGCCAATAGAATGATCCTCAATCAGTTGAGCTGCATCAATAAGAAAAGATAAAGCATTGGGTTTTCCGTGGGTGCCCGCATAGCCGATTAAGAAATCAAACCTTTGTTTAAATTCTTTAATTTGTTTGAGGTGTGACTCAGATAAATTAATAGAATCATCCCAGTCATCAACCAGAATACCGTTTGGTGTGTGCATAAACTTTTCTGGTGCGAGCCCATGTTCTGTCATGTAATCTAACGCATTTGGAAGCAAGCAGGCTACTTTATCAGCATGTTTATAGGCATAGTTCTCTTCATGCTGCAAAAGTGCAACAAAAGGATGAAGGGGAGATAAACCAAGTAGCTCAATCAAACTAAGTGGCCATAAATCCCTAACCTCAAAAACAAGCTTAGCACCTGTTTTATTTGCAAGGCTTTTAGCGCCACGAAAAATAAAAGGGTGAGGACTTGAAGCAATAACAACATCAGGGGTGAAATTTCTTAAAATGTGCCGTCTCTCAGAAAAAAGTTTTTTTGAAAAAGAGAACATATTAATGATTCTTTTTACTCTGTTACCTAGATAAGCGGGAGTTTTTAGCCAAACATATTCAATATTATCGATTACTTCTAGAGTTGCTGCGCCGCTAATTTGGGGCTTTAATTGATGTAAATGAGATTCAGAAGAGGCAACAATCCTGACATTATGCCCAAGTTTTCTCCACTCTCTGGCTAGATAATAAGGTCGATATTCCATTCCATATTTAGGTGAACCTGCATAGTGGTTGATGAGTAAAATATTCATTGTTCTTGTTTAATCTAAGTAGCCTTTTAAGGCCTGAAGATAAGTGTTAGCTGCATCACCGTTAAAAAATGGCCAATTATTTGGTAGGCCTGCCGATATGTTTCTTGATAAAAGAGTATTTCCTAGCTCAGGCCATCCATAGTGAGGTATATAATTTCTAGACGCTGAAATATATGATGTATTGCCACTAATATATAAGCTATACATATCATTTTTCTGGAAATCTTGTAGTATGTTTTTGAAGCTTAGAATATGTGAAGAATGTTCTGGCAGATTGAACTCTTTGTCAGTTTCCATGATAAATTTAATGTTTAACCCAGCATGATAAATATCCTCATATAGGTCATCATTTGAAGGTGGCCTTATTGGGGTATTAGTAGAATAATTATCTTGTTCAGTCCATCCATCATAAAATTCTTGTGGCCAGTATTTCCATATAAGGTGGTTATTTGGCCCAATCTCCCATTCACTTAAAAAAGAATCTCTAAGCTGCAACACCTGTGTTTTATATTGTTCTATCCCTGTCGATTTATATAACTCTAGTAAAACTAAGCCAATCGTATTTTGCAAGTTATAAGGTAACCATAGGCCATCAGCCCAATAATCAATATCTCTAGCAAAGTGATAGTGAGCTGTTTCTGAGTTATAATCTGTTTCTGCTAAGCTTATAAACCGTATTGCTAAGTCAATTATTTTTTGCTTTGTGATTTCGTCAACGTAATTTTTATTGGCTGCTATTAATAAAGGATACAATATAAAAGCATTATTCCCTTTAAAAGATAGTTGATGCTTTGATAATGAGTATTTATCAGTGGGCCATCCAAAGGCACTAGTGGATTGTTGTGCATTTGATAAAAGGCAGTTAATTGATTTGTTAATAAAATGCTTAACAGGGTAACCTGAGTCAGTTCCTATTTCTTGTAGAAGGATCAATGACTGTAACCTATAAGATGAACCCCATGTCAGCCGAGCTAATGAGTTGTTTGTGCATGCAAGAGAAGAGCTAGGATCATTTTGAAAAATTGTTTTCTCGGCAAGAAATAGTAGTTTTTCTTTTACTTGGAGAGAAGAGAAGCATCGCAAAGGCTGATTTTTACTAATTTGCTTATAATCAAGAAAGCAGTCCCTGCTACCATCAAAAGTATATATTTCAGTATAATTATTTGTTGAAAGATCGTAAGAAAGTACTTCATTTCGAAACGTTTGCGTATTCATACCTTCAATAATAATTGAGTCGCTTGAGTCAAGTCGTAATTTATTGATAGAAAGGTTGATAGGTTGATATGTAATACTCTTGTTGTCAATATTATATTTAACTAACCAGTTGCTTTTATCGTTTCTTAACTGGTGCATAACTAACCAGTGATTATTAATGACAAGGCTTTTATGCAGGCCCCCTAACAAGTTAAGGGGTTTTTTGTTAAATACTACTAGAGACTCTGAAACTCCATCACTGTGTATTGCATAAGCATAATCACCATTATTGTTTATTACGGGATCAAACATAAAGTTATTAGAGAGAGTTACTTTAATAGGATTGTTGTTGTTAATATTTTTAATATAAATCTGAGGCTGTTGGTTTAATTCTGTCTTAGTGAAAATAGTATTTTCATTATTCTGAGAAGAAGTAATCTGTAAAATATTATTAACATCCAATTTGTCGACTCTAAAACTATCGGTATTTATACAGTAGTCAAAGTCTAGTAATTTCATTGATTTATTGCACTCTTTTGGAAGAATTGAAGAGTCTATATTGATAGTGCTATATGAATACTCTGATATTCCAGTGCTGTTAATCGCAGCAACTCTCCATACATGATTCTTACTTTCTAAAAGATTTATTGATGTAGTTGGTTTATAGCTACAAAGACCCTTGGTGCATATATTAGGTGCTATAAGTTCAATGCGGTGTATAGCCCTTTTTAGAATTCGATCATAAATATAGAAGTCATATGAAGTTGCATTTAAAGATTCTTGCCATTGATATGTTAATCCTTGGCTTTTTTGTAGAGTGATCCCTGATTTAGGGTTAAATGATTTTGGTATAGGTATCCTTTTTATATTGAAAGTTGAGTATGAATAGTTTGACCAAGAGAAGTCATTGATTGCAGCAACTCTCCATACATGATTGTTTCCATCTGGCAATGTAATTGGAGATAATGGTTTATAACGACAAATACCAGCAGTGCATATATCTTTAGCTACAAGTACTCTATTGAGAGCCACACTTGATGTTACTCGGTTATAAATATAGAAGTTATAAGTGAGAGTATTATCTGATTCGAGCCACTGATATTCAGTGTTAACGTTACTATGTTGCGTAACCCCCGACTTGGGGCTAAGAACTTGAGGTTGTTTTGTGCCCTTTACGTGAAGAAGCGAATAAGAAAACTCTGACCATCCGTCATTATTAATGGCTGCTACACGCCATACATGATTATTATTTATATGAAGCTTACTTTTCTCAATTGGTTGATAAGTGCATATTCCTTGTGAACAAATATTGCTTTTAAGAAGCCTTTTTCGTAGAGTTATTTTTAAAGTGCTACGGTCATAAATATAAAAATCATACTCAAGCGCTGTTTCTGATTCTTTCCATTTAAAAACAGGATAATTTTTACTAATTAGGGTAAAGCCAGATTCTGGGGCTATAGGAACGGGGATATAAGGCTCACTAGCAATAACATTAATACTTGCAAATAAAGAAAGAAGTAAGAAACTTATTTGGTAAATGTATTTCATAAGAGATTAACCTAAGTAATTATAGTTTTCGATAAAGAGACAATAACTTCTTTTCTTCGATCATCCAGTTGTATGTCTTTAGAATAGCACTTCGACCGTTATTCCCCATTTGTTTGGCTTTAACAGGGTTACTTACTAGGTAGTCTATAGCATTTGCAATAGCTTCTGGGTCTAATGGATCCACGCATACCCCACAGTTATTTTTTTCAATAATTTCTTTCCATAATGGAAAATCTGATGCAATAACGGGGATGCCAGCACACATATACTCAAACATTTTAACAGGAAGAGCATCAACGTAATTAATAATTGGGTGTAATGTGACCAGTCCAACCGAAGATTGATTGAGTACATCCTTTATTCCATCTCTATCTAAGTAACCTAGCTCGTTCACAGACTTCCAACCATCATATAATTTGACTTCTTGCTCGGTATTTTTATTGCTGAAACTTCCTGCAAGATTTAATCTTGTATTGGTTTTACTGTGTTCAAGTGCCCGCACTATTTCATTAATACCGCGCACCACCTCTATCCCGCCGATATAACAAATAAAATTTTCTTTAAGGCTCCAATCAGTTGCAGGCTCTATCTCATTAATAATAGGGAAGTTATTAATATCAATCGTATTGGGGTTAATTTTTAAAAACTTATCTCGAATAAAGGGAGTAGCGGCAACAATGGCATTCATTTTTTTACAAGCGTAATTCTCATAAAGCCCAAATATGTTTCCAATTAAATACCTTAAAGGAGCATTTAAATAGGGCTTAGCGCGCATTTGTAAAGGAACATCCTCATGTGAATCAAAAATCACAGTTTTTCCTAACTTTTTAAGCGTTAGACCAATTGGAATTAATTCAGGGTCATGCAGATGATAAATATCGGCATTGAGTTCTACGGCTTTTTTTAAAACTCGTTTTGTAACCTTGAATATACGATCTAAGCGTCCTAGAGAGGCGCCGACATCATAAATTTTCACTAGATCTTTTACCTCATCACCCTTGTTATCTGCCACAATGAGTGATGTAGAGTAGCCTGCAATAGCAAGAGATTGGCACTGCTTATGGAAAATACGTGTGTCGAAACGTGGGTGAGCAGAAGTGAGGTGGGCTATCTTCATCGTTATATGCTGGTTTCTAGATTTTTGTATACATCTAAGAGATTGATTTCTTGAGATTCCCAGCTAAATTTCTTTCTAGCTATGTTGTCTTTGTCTAAATTGTCGCTATTAACCATGATTTGTTGCACAGCGTTTATAATTCCTTCCTTAGTGATTGTTTTGGCAACGACTCCAAGTTTATATGTTTCTACTACATGCCTCATCTCTGGTAAATTAGAGCAAATAACAGGAATTCCAGCCATGATATATTCAAACATTTTATTAGGAAGGCAATAGTGATAGCTTAAACATAAGTCCTCAATAAACGAAATCCCGTAATCGGCAGAGGAGGTATAATCTAAAATAAGGTCGGGAGAAACTGCTGGTTTAAAATAGATAGTAAGCTCATGTTTTGCGATTTTCTTTATGTTTTCTTCAAGAGGACCATAACCCATAAAAACAATAACACTTGACTCAGGCGGTTGTTGTGAAAAAACATTTAGTAATATTTCAATTCCCCTACCTTTACTTAGGCTGCCTTGATAAAGAAAAATATTTTTATCGCTAGGGATATTTAGTTCTTCTCGAAAAAGATTTTTCTTAATAATCTCCTTGAAAGGAGGTGTATTTAGAACAAGAGTAGGTTTCTCTATTTGATAAAGACGTTCATATTCTTTTGCTATAGAGTCACTAACGGTAATAACAGCGTTAGCTTTTCTGATTAATAATTTTTCAAGTATTTTCGTTCCATGCTTAGTAAGACCCGTTAGACCGTTAGTTTCAGTTTCATATTCATGAGCATCATAAACAACTTTTGTCTTTCGGTTAAAAAGTTTAATAATAACCCCGATAGGTAAGGCATTTAGATCATGACAGTGAATAATATTATGGTGACGGTATTTTTTTACGGCTCGGAATATAAATTCAAAATATTTAAGTAACTGTACCGCTTTGTTTTTAGACCATGAACGAGAGGTGAGCTTAATTCGGTGAACATTAAAATTTTCAACTTTTTCATGCTCTTTTAATGAATGATCATGTAAGGCTGCAACCGTTACAGAGTAACCATTATTTTGAAGGGTTTTTGCTTCTTTAAGGACACGGCTATCATTTGTAAAGTTGTTAAGGACAATACTGGCGATAGTTACTTTTTTATTACTCATTATTAAATTATTCTACTTTTCTTGTTTTCAGCAAAGCTGAGTCCAAATAAGCCAATGGCAAACCATAATGGAGTCCAAATAAAGTGCGCTGAAAGTGTTCCTAGAATAATAACAGCCGACAAAGCAAATAGACGAAAGAGACCGTAGTTTTTATTGGCATTTAACGAGTCGGTTATTCTACTCTTATTGAATGCAATTTCCTTATAAAGTGTCAATATTAATAAAACAAAAAGAGCAAAGCCAATAATGCCTGTGTGTGTTAAAAGTGAGAAGGGCAGGCTATGAATATAGGTTCCCTCGCCTGTTGTTAGGATTTCCACTTGAACGTTACCAAAAACAGGGTTATAGCTAAAATGTTCGATAAAGTTATCCTTGAAAATCTTAATTCTTGCTTCAATAGAATTAACATGACCAGAATCAAAACCGGTGATACGAAAACGGGTGATATCAATATTCATACTTCTAATAACATAAAGCGCTACTAGGGAAAGCGTGATTGTAAGAATCGTTATGCCTTGAAGTATTTTAAAACCAAGTTTGCCGAAGAATAATGATGAGAGTTTTATGCTGTGATGTTTTGAGGTGTTGTTTCTACTAATTAAAACGAAAAAATAGATACTAAAAACAACTAAAAAGCCAACAGCGGCGGCAAACCCAGAATTACTGC
Source organism: Lepetodrilus fucensis (assembly GCA_032361325.1). Classification (NCBI taxonomy): domain Eukaryota; kingdom Metazoa; phylum Mollusca; class Gastropoda; order Lepetellida; family Lepetodrilidae; genus Lepetodrilus; species Lepetodrilus fucensis. The sequence continues at coordinate 11,984 of JAUTBV010120718.1, forward strand.
CAATGAGTTGAGAAGTAACGGCAAAAAAGAAGGCGGAAATAGCGTAAAGAACCAATAGTGAGAACTGCTTTATCAGGCGGAATTGTTTGGATACGGTCAATAGTAAAATTGTTGTTACTCCGCCCGTCAGCATAAATTGTATATAGAAGAAATTGCCCACTCTTTGATAAAAGCCTTCTTGGTTCTCTATTAGGAAAAAATCAGAAAGAATGTCGGCAAGATGAAATTCTAGTGATTTTTTGGTTAGATAAATGGTAAGTAAAATATACCCTACGCTTAGATAAAAAGCGGGTTGCATAGTTTTTTTTGAATATCTTAGCTTGTAAATATTTGTTAGCGCGTAGGAACTTATGAAACCAATGATTAAAGAAAAAATTATTCCACCTGTTGTACCTATAGTAACTGCTTTAATTTTCTGTAAATCCATTGTATCAATTAAGTAATTCGTTATTAGATACACTAAAAATAAAGCGAGTAAAGCTGTAGACGGGAAAACCTTCGTTATATTAAAAGTATTTTTAGTGGTGGTTATTAAGACAGCTAAGGGGAGAAACATTAAAGCGAGGTAGCCATAACCTTTGCCAGCGCCAAGTTCCATGGTGTTGGCAAATAAAAAAAGTGTAATAAAAGTTAAAACACCAAAAGCAGATAACAATTTTATAATATTCATATTTTTTTATAAGTTATCTGCTAGAACAAAAAGATAAGTATATGCTAAAACAGATCAATATTTTAATGCTAAATTCTTTTGAATGTCATGGCTTGGTCAATAGGTTTAATGATAATCATTTTAACCAGTTTTTTTATTTTTTTCCAAGGGCTGTAATGCCAATGATTGGGGTGACTTAAAAAAAGAATAAAGGCTTCATTTCGCTCAATGGCCTCTATTGGTGTTGTGCCATATTTGTAGCCACCGTTAATTTCAAGAGGAACATCGCTAATATAACAAGTTACCTTATCATCGAGCATTTCTTTATTGTAAGCCTCAAGCTTTATTCCCAGTAGCTTGTAGGTTTTAGTGTCTTCGGTTAAATAGTTGTTAGGGGTTTCAACCAATGAATTTTCATATTCCCCATGGCTGGCTATGGTTGTGCAAGGAAGATCACAGAGTAAACGAAATCTTTCAATATTGGCTTTAAGAAGGTTTAAACATCGTTCTTGAAAGTCGGTTTTAAATAAATCTTCTTTATTTTTTATCTCTGGGTTTGCCTTGATATAGTCTGCAATAGGCTCAAAATGCAAGCTTGCTTCACTTCCGTAGCTCTCAATATCCTTCATGAGCTTTGCTTCAAATGTAGAATTTCTAAAATAAAAACTAGAGGTCGCACCGTAACTTTTTTCAAGGTCAAACATCATTGATGTACCATTGCTAAAGTGGTCAACATCGTGACGAAGAACTAATATTTTTTTTGATGGATCGTATTTCTTTTCAATATAGTCCCGCAAGCTAATAATGTCATAATGATTATTTTTAGCTTGAGATAAAATATGTTCGTATGATTCCATACGATTGTTTTTAAGATAAGCTAGAAAGTAACTTAGACGCTTAGTCATGGCTTTTGCTAAAAAATAAAACCAAATAATGTGCACTGCCTCTGTTCACATCAAAACTATCCTGAAGCTTGTACCCTGCATCATGCCCCAGTTTTTTATAGACTTCGGTTGCTTTGCTAATACTTACCTGTGGTTGTGAAACGCCATAGAATTTTTTGTAAGCTGAACTTTCTTCTTCAAAGCTCTCTGAGTAATTGATTATTGAATAATCTGGAATAACATTAACAATTAATATGCTTTTCTCTTTAAAAATATTGAAAACTACGGGAAACAAAGAAAAGTTCTGGAAATTGTCGCCATGCTTAATAAATGGAGCATCCGCCAAAATAAGATCATACTTTTTAGGATGTGTTGTTAAAAGTTGATATGAGTCTTCGATATAAACTTCAGAGTTTGGGTATTTTTCTTTTAAAATGGCTTCCAAAGAAGTATCAATTTCAACTAAAGCAATAGACTTAACTTGCTTTGACATAAAATCAGTACTCCAAGCCCCATCTTTTGCAAATAGCTCAATAGCCTCCATTGTTTTGGTGCTAAGGCCTCTTTTATTGATTTCATTAGCAACTTTTTGCATAGGGTGTTTTGTTACCCCTACTTTTCTACTGATTTTTCCTAATAGCGAGCGTAAAGTCATTTAATCTTCCTTAATTTCATCTAAATTATCTTTCTTTGAGCTAGTAAATCGGTTTTCGCGTTAATTAAAAGGCTTTAGGGTGTTTTTAATCACTTAAATTAAGATTTTAAAACACACCCCCCCTGTTTCTTACATTTTCTAGCTATTCTTGCGTCCATTATCCCACTATTGGCAGTGTTTTTCAGTTGCTAGATGCCTTTTTCAATGCCGCAAACAAAGTAACTGAGGAGATCATTACGTTTTTGTATGAATGAACAAGGTATATTTATGTTTTCTTTCTTTAATTGTTCCGAGAATGCAATTTTAAACTCATTGGGTGAGATATTTTTAGGGTCTTTACACTGATAGAACTTTTTTCTAGCTTCTAAGTGTTTTGAATTCAAGAGTCTTGGATAATAAGACAAATGATTTTCTAATGGGTTGGGTATAATGCTTATTATCATTACAGATTTGTTTTTTAATAGGTTTGAAATATGAGGGAACAAGTCAAAGTGTTCAATATGCCCTGCTTCTGTTTGCATTGGATTGTCAGAAATCACCATGTCATAGGTATAATTCTCTTCCTTTATAGCAGAATAGGTATCAACACATTGAATATCAACGTTGGTAAATTTAGTTTTAAGAATATCAACAAAGCCTTGGTCATATTCCCATACTTTTATACTTCTCAGTTTTAAGTATACATCCTCTAAATGCACTTCACCTTTACCACCAAACAATTCTAGCTCATCCATGTTTTTGAGATCATAGCCTTTGGATTCTAGAGTTCTTAGTACTTTTTGCATGGGACTCTTAGTTAGTCCTAATTTTCTGCTAATTGCCCCTAAACTGGCGCGTAAGTTCATTCTATAATCCTCAAAGAGTATTCACGAAATCCGAGCCTATTCTTGAAGCCTGACAAGGAGTTGGTAGTTTTATTTATCATTGTTAAGTAGTTGATATAATCAATATTGTTTTCTATTGCGTATATGACGTTATAGGCAAATAAAGCGTTCATTATGTACTTGTTTTGATGGTTTTTATGCCCTAGTAATCTATTTGTCATGCAGAAGTTGTTGTAAATATATAGCTCTATATATCCCACTAATTTTGATTCGTAAAATGCACCAATATGGCGAATTTTAAAGTCATTGCTGTCATTGATTGTAATCGGTTTTGGAGGGCTTAAGTACTCTTCATCCATTTCCCTGCCTTGTCTTGTTTGGCTGGAGCAATTAATTTTAAAAATATCTTCTAGATGATCATTCCAGATAAAAGCCTGACAGTTAATGCCTTTTTTGCTAGCGCGTTTGATTTTACTTCGGGCATTAGAATTGAGTATTGTTAGATAGTGTTCATAACCTTTTTTGGCTTCTATGGTAGCAATAGGCGTGAAATAAACATTGTGTTTTTTATAGGTGCCGACACACATTTTGGTTAGAACTTGATTTAGTTTGCCCTTTGTTTCTTGGCTGTTTAAATCTAGAGTAACTACTCTAGATTGATCGATATTATTTTTGTGAACCTGAGAGAATTCTTTTTTATATTTTCTTTTTATTAGGAAATCTAGAATATTTCTGGGTAAGAGAGATAGTAATAATTTTTTCATGAATGTTTAACTTTAATCTACAAGAATAGAACGGTAGGCTTTTGCATCCCAAGAGGATGTGAGTTCTGAATTATGCCATAGAAGCGTAAAATCTCCGTCATAATATTGTACTCTTTTCTTCATGTCTTTTATGTAGTCAATTGATTTTTGTGATCTTCCGTATCCCATCACTGTTTCACTTTTATATATGACAGTTGCTTCCATAATAATTAAGGGGCGTTCAATAATTTGCGTTATTTTTCGAGTAGATAAATCATAAAGTGGGTATTGATAACATACGCCACAGCGAAATCCAGTGTGATCTGTGTAGGATAGCGTTGAGTCTACTTTTAGATCTGCATTGGCAATATTTTGGATTGTTTGTGTTCTCCAGCGCAAATAATGTTGTCTGGTTTCTGTAAGCTTTTGATGGATACCTTCTTCTTTTAATGTCTTTCTTAGAGAACTTGCTTCCTGATGTAAATTTTGTTTATTTTGATAGGTTTCAAAACTCGGGTGAAGCCCAATAATGTGCCCTCTTTGGTGGATGTCACGAAATAGTTTACGTATTACTGGTTCATCTAGTGAGTAACAACCATCAGTATTGTTGCCTGTGTGTCCCGCAATAAAGTAAAAAATGACTTTATTGCCGGCTTTTTCATTGATGTCCATGATTTTGTATAGAGCCGCATGGTATGAATCAAAAGAAAAATTTCTTAATTTGGTTGCAAAGAAATTCAGAGTATTCTTGATGGCTAAAAGTGGTTTTTTTCTTTTTAGTAGGTCGCCTGTTATTTGCCTTAGTTGCATTTTAGGGTTTTTTATAATGCAGCTATAAGGGTGGTCAACATCACAGCTGACCATCATTTTAAAATTTCTAGTTTTCCTTTCTAGTTTTGGGAAGAGGCTTTTTAAGCAATGCCATAGTATTTCTGTGTATTCATTGATTATTGGTCTGTTTAAAAAGCCTTCTTGATATGCCACCGATGCTACTGCTGGGAATCGGTCGTAAATATCTCTTTTGTTGCTTATTTCTTCTTCATATCTCGATAGCATAAAGAAAGCAGAACCAAAAATATCTAGATTTAAATCCCAGCTGTGCTTGTTAGTTTTAGTTAATCCAGATTGCCCGTAAAGAATAGGAATCGTTTTTTCAATTAAATCAACTTTAAGGTCGGTATTTATTTGCCACTGTTGTAACGGTGTCTCAGGCATTGATTCTTTTTTTAACCAGTTATCTTCTATTTTTTTAAAGAAGTCAGCATTTAGAGATAATTTAGATGGGCTATTTTTTTGAGTTATTTCTATAGCATCACAGTTAGGATCTGTAATAAGGGTGTAGTCAAACCCTAAAAATTCTTTAAGAATGATATCTAGTGAGTAGATTAGCTCTGCGCTGGATATTTTGTATTTAACTATGAGGAACATGGGGGATCAAATGGCTAAAAAGGGCTTTTTAAGTATTATAAATGAACTTTACGCGCCATAACCACGTTCTTTGATTATGGTTAGCATGCCTGCCACATCCTGTATGGTGCTCATGTCTTCAGCAGTAAATTGAATTTCTAGCTCTTGTTCTATTGCTGATAGTAAACTGATGTGGGCTAATGAGTCCCACTCTTCGATGCTTTCTGGTGATGTTTTTTCAGATATAGTTAAGCTATCATCTAAAAATAAGTTTTGGAAAATAGGCTCTATTTTTTTAATGATGCTATTGTTTAAATCATTGCTCATGTTCATTCCTTGTTATCTGTTATATATATTTGTTTAAGTTTAATAGGTTTGCTTAGTTTAAATTTCCACTGTTTTTCTTCTTGAGAGTCCATTGTTATTTGTAGGCCTCCCAAGCGAGTGTATAAGTTAGCTATAACGGCATTTTTTGGTGTCGGAATAAATTTGCCAATTAATTCTTTTTGTCCTAGTTCTTTTGCAATAAGGAAAATCTTATTAAAAATATAATCTTCCATTCCTCGTGAAAATACACGGCAGCTCATCACCCATGTGTCGATTATGGCTTTGTCACCATCCTTTTTTAAGATCACTATAGATATGATGCCTAGGTCCCCAAAGCGATCGCTTAGTGAAAAGCATCCTATCCAGTGATCTTCTGACTCAATATACTTTGCAATTTGTGCTTCTGTATATCGAGCGGTCGTCATATTAAACTGGTTGGTTTTATTTATCAATTGAGTGGCGCGCACAAGTGTTTCTGTTCCAACTTTTTTACATGTGGCAGACATCTCAAGATTCTGTAAATATGAAGAAAGATCTGTTGATGATTCTTGGACTGTTTCTCTTGCTAAATTCTGCTGATATGACTTTGCTCTTTCACTATCTTCTTTTGTAACCCCTAAAGTTTCGAACCACTTTCCTGAATCTATGGCTTTAATATAACCAGATGGGTCAATGGGTAATTCTGGCACAGCAACTTGTGGTAATGTTTTTCTGATTAGCTCCCTTTCAGCTGGGTTGTCATCAATAAAGACTAATGAGTCTAAGCCAAGGTTTATTTCTTTAGCGATTTGTTTAATATTGTCAGCTTTATTTTCCCAATTGGCGTGAAAGGACGCAAAATCTGAAAGCTTTAATACCATTCCATCTTTTTTATCAAATGGTTCTTGGGCATTTATTAAATCATTTTTACTACAAACCGCAAGGGCAATTCCTCTATTTGCTAACCCTTTAATCCATAACTGGAAGTTAGAATAAGTTTCTCCTATTGTCCCGTTGTTGGAGCCGACTTTAATTCCATCAATACCATCATCTCCGATAACTCCACCCCATAGGGTATTATCTAAATCTAGAACCAAACATTTTTTAGATTGTCCCTTGCTTGCACTTATTAAGCGCGCAGCTGAGAAAGCCACTTGAGATTGAACATTAAAAGAAAATGGATGTTTAGAGAGATGCCATAGTCTTTTGTCGTGCCAGTTAGTAAGACCGATAGAAGAGGCTATGTGTTCAATATCAAAGATGGTTGATCCTTGGAGCAATGCTTTTGGAAGCTCTAAATTAAAACGTCTTATTAGCGCCGCGTGAGATTTGTCTGTGGATCCTTCATAGTTCCCAAAAATACGTTCAGTTGGTGGAACAATATTATTTACTATGGTGATGCATGGGGTATTTCTCATTAAAAGAGATAGCTTCTCTATGATTTCTGTAATTGATTGGGTAAGTTTTCTTTCAGCTGTATTATCATCATATAAGGTATCATTTTGAAGCTTTAACTCTGATTCATGCAAAAAGAGCCATGCTATATCAGGCTTGAATGAATTAAGGAAGGAGTCAGTGTCTAAGATTTCTTGATGCCAGGTTCCGATCGGGGCGATATAAGGTTCAAGCTTAAATCCTTCTAATAATAGCCAGAACTTTAAGGAGTCTACCCAGTGATTCATTGTAACATTCGCTAGAAAGGCTATTTTAATTACTGTTAAGTTTTCTAATCCAGCAGATATTTTTTGTCCTAATCTAGCATACTGGTTTTGGATAGTTAAGTTGTCATATGGTGAAGCTGATGAGCGTAACAAGGCTAATGCTTGTTGGTTTTCTCCCTCCTTGATTAATTGCAATGTGGGCTGAATGACCGTTTCTTTTGTCATTTTACTTCTAATAGCTCAATTAACCCCATTCCCGCAACTGAATAAAATGCAACTTTTGCACCATTAAAAAGAATAGCAGGTTTGGGTGGCATCACTTCAATGATTCTATCTCTCTCATCAATAGTTAGTGCGTCTATGCCTTGCGAAAAAGATGGGGTGGTATAGCAAACATGATACATGTAATCATTTTTTCTTTTTAGTAAGCTAGATAGAGATTTATTATTCTCTGTTGGTGTAACTATTTCAATAGAGGGCTCTCCTAACTTTCCTTCGCACATGCAGAGATGAACCTCTTGAAGTGGATCAAAGACAGTTTTCCCTATTTCGTAATTTAGCGTTTCCAGCCTCAATATAGCTTCTTTAGGTTGTCCAGTTAGTAGACCTACATGATGAAATGATAGAACTTGTTTACTCATTTTATTTTGGCCTTATTTAAAACATAGGCTACATTAATTGCGAGACGTTGTTTTTCACATTGTTCTAGTGTAGCTCCATCTCTTGGGATAATACACTTTTCTGCTACTGAAAAACCATGGTTTGAAAAAAGCTTTTCAAGGTTGTTTATTGTTTCAGGATTGTAAAGATGGTCAATTGCTGGTGCATTTATACATGTGGTGAGAAAGAAGAGGGTGTCTTCTGTCGTAGTTTTATATGATTGCTCTAAAAACATGCCAGGGTCTTCAACGTGTTCTAAAACCTCACCCATAACCATTACATCAGCCGGGGTTGAATCGCGATCTGCAAAAAAATCAGCTTCAATTATATTGATGTTATCTTCTTTAAAATCACCAAAGAAGCCACTATTAATAATAGACTTTGTCATTTCAACACTGGTTGGGCTTATGTCGATGCCTTCATACAAGTCAAAATTACAGCTCCTAAGGCTTTCTAAAAAATACATGCCATGACCAGGTCCAACTTCTCTATATGTTCCCCTTTTACTTGCTATCTTAGGTAGTTGTTTTTGAAAAAATCGCCTCATCTCCATGTGGTTTGACCACCAAAAAGATGATAGCGCCAAGCCAATCATATACTGTTTCATATATTTGGCATTGCCATAAACTGCATCATCTGCTTCTTTGAATGTGCTGAACCGATAATGCCCACTTTTGCGAAAATATAACTCTTCCTTAAAAGTATCATCTACAATAATTAGATATGAGTCTGATATTTGACCTTGGCTTAAACCTTCATTTTCTAAGAACTTCAAATATTTTTCTACTTCGTTAGTTTCTTCTTTGCTTAATTTAGCAATAGACCTATTTAGGAACTTGCGATGCATAGGCTTTTTCTTGAGTATGTCTTCAATTATTGCAGTTGTTCTTGGGTGACTGTCCATATGGTTAGTGCTCCTGTTTATAATGAATTATGCCTTGATCCCTAAGCAGTAAAAGCTCTTTTGCCAAAGGTTTCATTAAATAAATATTTATTGAGGTGCCTTTAAATCTTTCTTGGAGTATTACGTTTTCAGATAGTTTTTTACAAATCTGAGGGAGCGAGAGTTTAGCAATACTTCTATCAATCTCAAAATCATTTACTGTATATTGGTTGCCATCTAATGAAATTAGTTCATGTTGTACAGGTTCTTTTTGGTGGATATGAAAAGGAAGTTGAGAGGGATCTATATCTTCTATCCAGTGTAAAAATGACATATAACAGTCAGGGAGCCCAAGTGTTAAAATTTTAGCGTTGTCTAGCTTTCTCATCCTGTCAAACGGCGAGTCTTTACCGTCTGCGTATTGGCACTTTTGATGGTCTCTTAATATTTCATTAGCTAGTGGGCCAAATCCACAAATCGAATGTCTAGGATGATTGCTCCGAATCACGCCTGAACTACGCCTAAAAATCTCATTTACTATACCTGTGTAAGTTGGAACAATAGCTAGATTGATGGGTTTTTCTTGCTTCAGTTTTGAAGTGTTAATATATGCTGGAAAAAAGATTGTTCCTTCTTTTCCGACAATACTTCTAAGGGTTTCTAATAATTCGAGTGATGATCCTGAATATGTGTATAAATCATTCAATGAACATTGCACAAAAAGACAATCTCCTTCTTTTATATTAAGTTCTTGAAGTTTTTTATAAAGATCCTGTGGATTAAATATACCGTATTTCTTTATAGCGTTTTTTTTCTTATTCTGTATTTTAATAGTGTTAAATTTACGATGCTTGGTTCGTAAATAATTAATGGCTGACTCGGGAAGAAATTGTTTAATTATAGAGTAATTTATCATTGGAATATTACGGTTTAAAATTTGAAAAACGCCATTCTGCCCAGTAGTCAATTATATATAGGGTAGTCATTTGAATAACAAGTATTTGTAGGAATGAGTTGATGTCTAGTGAGTAGCGGCTTGCAACCCAAATGACAATAATGGTAGTGCCTGCTCGAGCTGTATGCCATATAGGGGCATACCACCAGGCATTAACGACGAGGCAGGCGCGATCAAGTGGTGATGTGGCAAAAGAGAAGAAGGCACTAATTGAAATAATTCTGGCGAGCTCTCCTGCTTGCTCCCATTTGTCGCCAAAAAAGAGTGGGTAAATTATGGGTGAAATAAAGAATAATATGGAATAAATAGGCAATCCAAACAGGGCTAGTTTTTTTGCTGTTGTTGCCCATAAATTAGAAAAACTTTTGCCCTGTCCCCAGCTTTCTGCGGCACGCTGGTAATAGACTTGTCCAATTGCATTGCCTATTAAAGCTGAAGGAAAAAATATGGTTGATGCGACGAGTGCAAATTGCCCGAGTGTTTGGCTGCCGTATTGGTGCGCTATGTATGCAGTTGGCACGATGGAGACGATTGCTGACATTAGGTGTGAATATACTAGTGCGCCAGATAGGCGTGTATATTTTCTTGCTAATGTTTTTATTTGTAATAAATTTTTACCTTTGTTTTGTATTTTCTTCTTTGGTTGACTCAAGTATACAATTTTTGCTATTGCTCCTGTCGCTTGAGCAAGTATTAGTCCTGCTGGGCCTGAAAAAAGCCAATAGCCTGCTAAGGATGTGCTAACAGCCCCTCCTTTATTTATTAGCTCTGAAAAGCTGGATTTACGGAAATTTCGTTTTCTTTGGGTGATGTGTTGGTAGGCGATGGAGATTGACATGAGTGCTGAGGATATGGGTAATAATAGTAGCCAAGGTGCTAGTGCTTCATCACCAAGTAGGCTGGCTATATTATGACGATAAAACCAAAGTATCGGGTATAAAATTATACTCCAAAAGATGCTTAATATTATTACAAGCTTTACTAGTCCTTCTGCATCGCTATCTTTTTTGGGTAATTGGATTAGGTATTCATATCTAAGTGTCATAATGACGACTACAAACCCCATTGCTTGTATGAAGAGTGTTTGGATGGCAAAGTCTTCGGGGGTATACAGTCTTGTTAGTATGGGTAAAATGAGGATGCTTATGGCTTGTACGAGTGCATTACCCGATACGACCCATGCGATGTCTTTCCAGTATGATGATTTCTTTAGTGCGTTGATAAGTTTGGCAAGCATTTACTGGGTTCTTTTGTTCAACTTGTTGTACAAGCTGTTTTTTAAGTGTTGGTAATATAACTGATTAAGGTTCTTGGTATAAAGGACTTATTTTAATGACAAGCCTAATTTATTAGGGGAAGGTGTGTGTCGTGTGAAAAGTGGTACATTGATGGTAGTAGTTGAATAAGCATTGTTTGGGTTCCAGGGTAGTACCTGTCTTTTAAGTCATAGTTTGCATTTCTCTTAAAGCTATACCAGATATACTTTTCATAGTGCTTGGATACATGTGATCTTGCATTTTTGTTTTTAGAATTAATCATTTTTGATAGTGAAGAATATAGTTCTTCTATGTCCGTATTGTAGGGTTGCCATAAGGCAAAACCTCCGGTTAATACTGAGTTAGACATATCCCAAGGGCCATAGCCATAACCCTTTCTACCTGAGTAATTTACTCGAAACCAGCCGTTTGAACCATCCATAAAATTTGAAAACAATGGGTATTTAAAGTCTCTATTGAATACTTTATAAAGCAGTTGATTTGCAAGGCCTGTTGTTATTTTTTTTGATGGAAAGCTTAGGCCTAGTATTTCTCTGTTTTTATTGAGAGCTTCAAAGACGTGAACAAACCTTCTAGCATGGCTTATATCCCAGCCAACATTGATGACTTTTTTGTGTTTTTTTGAGTTAATAAGTTGCTTTATATCTTTGATGTTCGGGTCATTCAGTCCTGCGTACAAATAATCATCATAGTCAGACCAAATCCCTGCATCGAAGTTGATACCTTCTATTTCACCCCCTTTGTTGTTGATTAATTTTGTTTTTGTCATTCTTTGTGAAAGTAGTTTTAACCCTATTTCTAAATAGGATTTAAATTTGTTTTGGGTTTTTTCTGGTAGTGAGGCAGATGATGGTGCTTTTTTGTTAATGGCTAGTAAGTTTGAAACGCCAGTAATTATCCATAAATCAGTATCGAAAACTGCATTACAGTAGGTGTGGTTTTTGTTATTGCCGAGTTGATAGTTTTTCTTTTTGGTTATGTACTCAAGGTGATTCATTCCAGTTTTTACGTAATGATTATTATATTTGCATCCCCAACCCCTGACTTGGAATGGTCCTGGTTTTGAAAAAATCCAGCGATTGTAGTGGTCACTAAGAATGGGTATGAATTCTTGTATTAATTGACTCATCTTTGGTGTTCTATTTTGGGCGGGTACTTCAATAATGTCGTTTATTAGTTCTGATATTAATGCAAGAAATTGTGAGCTTGCAAGAATAGATTCATTGCCGACAGGGCCTTTGTTATCAAGCCATATTCTGTGATTTTGATGAAGCGGGTGGATGGATTGTCTTTTGTTTTCAGGGTAATAGTAAAATGAGTATTTATTTGTTGTGTCGAGTGTTTTTAATGATTGAAGATACATTGTGATTAGCTCATTAAGAATATATTGATCTTTGCAGCCCCATGCATACTTTAATAAGTTGTTGGTTTCTCCTTGTATATTGTATAGGTTATAGGGGGTTTCTTCTGATGCTTTTACCCATTTATAATATGTCGGTTTTCTATGTTGCCATAGACCATGAATGGCATTGATGTATTTAGGGTTTTTGCAAAGGTTGTTATTTTGGTTAACTTTATATTCTTTGGAATAAGCTGCACTCTGAGCTAAAAGGAGCGTGGCTAGTAGTATTAAATATACTATTTGTTTTATTGGTGATGGCACGTGATAGTGATTTATTTGAGGTTACTGATAATATGACTAATTTCATTTTCTGCTAAGAAAGGATTCATTGGTAAGCTCATAACCTCTTCGCTTATTAGCTCAGCAAGGGGAAAGTCTCCTTTGCTATAGCCTAGATATTGAAAGCACTCTTGAAGGTGTAAAGGCATTGGGTAGTGGACAGCAGTTGGAATGCCTGCTTGCTTTAACTTTTCCTGTATTTGTTCTCTATTTTGTGTACGAATTGTATATTGCGCCCATACACTGCTTCTTTCCTCTTTTATTGTTGGCTTTATTAAGGTGCTACTTAATTTTGTTGTATAAGCTGTTGCTACTTTCTGGCGCATTTTAATTTCATGTTCATAATGAGGTAATTTTGCTAGAAGTATTGCTGCTTGGATTGTATCTAAGCGCCCGCCCATGCCGATATATTTGTGATGATAGCGTTTATTTTGACCATGAACCCGCATCATCTTTATTTTTTCTGCGTATTCATCATTATTGGTAAATACTGCTCCTCCATCGCCATAACATCCTAGAGGTTTTGCTGGGAAGAAGCTTGTGGTTGAAATGTCACCAAGGTTGCTATCTGTTTTTCCTTTATATTTTGCGCCAAAGCTTTGCGCTCCATCAATAATCACTTTTAAGCCGTGCTTGTCTGCTATTGCTTGAATGGCATCTATGTCAGCTGGCTGACCATAAAGACTTACGGGCATTATTGCTTTTGTTTTATTGGTGATGGCAGCTTCAATTTTTGTTGCGTCAATATTGTAGGTATCTTCTTCAATATCAACGAAGACTGGTTTTGCTTTCATTAACGCTATGGTTTCAGCTGTTGCGATAAAGGTGAAGGGGGTTGTAATGATTTCATCGTCAGGCTGTATATCCATTGCCATCATTGCTAAAAGGAGTGCATCAGTGCCGTTTGAGCAGGTGATTGCGTGCTTTGCACCGGTGAATTCTTGTAGCTTGCCTTCAAGCTGGGTGATTTCTTCGCCCATAATGTAGTTAGATTTACTAAGAACTGCTTGAATGTTGGCATCTATATCTTTTTTGTAGAGTTGATATTGGTGCTGTAAATTGGCAAAGTCGATTTTCATTGTGTTAGCTAGCCTTTAGTTACTTGTCCGTTTTTCAGGAGGTATATTTTCCCTGTGTGTTCGCAGGTTGCTTTTGATTCGCCGTCTAAAGGTAAATCAAGTTTTTCACCATATTCACTTATCCAGCCGATTTGCTTTGCTGGTACTCCTACCATTAGTGCGTAAGGCTTTACGTCTTTATTTATTACTGCTCCTGCACCAATGAAGGCAAATTCGCCGATGGTAATACCGCAGACAATGGTGCAATTGGCACCTAGGGTTGTTCCTTTTTTTACTAGAGTATCTTTGTATTCGTTTTTCCTTTCAATAAGGGAGCGTGGGTTGTATACGTTTGTAAAAACCATGCTTGGCCCACAAAAAACGCCTTCTTCCAAAGTAACATTATCATAGACTGATACATTGTTTTGAATTTTGCATTTGTCGCCAATATTTACTTTGTTGCCGACAAAGACATTTTGACCGAGTGAGACGCCTTTGCCAATTTTTGCACCACCACAAACGTGTGCCCAATGCCAGATTCTTGAGTTCTCTCCTATCTGTGCGCCTTCATCAATGATCGCTGTCTCGTGAATCTGAACACTCATTGATTAGTACTCTAAAGGTAGGGAAGTTGTATTTCCATCGCGGGCTGAAAGATAAGCCGCAATTAATAATTCAAGTGACTTTAAGCCTTCTCTGCCATCTGTTTCAGGTTCCGCATTGCCACGCATTACATCAACTACATTTTTGTAATAAAGAGGATGACCAAAACCATAGACTGATGTGGTTTGGTAGTTTGCGTCGTTGATATTTTCATCGTAGTCTTTTGCTTCATCAAATTCCCATTTTTGGATATCATTGACCGCAACACCACCAATTCTAACCGTTCCTTTTTCACCAAGGATTGTGATAGAGCCTTCCATGTTTTTGGGGTAGGTAAGCATTGTGACTGCCATTGATCCTAATGCCCCGTTGCGCCAGCTAATATTGAGTACGCCAGTGTCTTCTACTTCAATATCTCTTGTGGTACTCATCATTGCTTGAATTTTATCTACAGGGCCGATTAGCCAGTCGAGTAAATCAACATAATGGCTGGCTTGATTCATGAATGCGCCACCATCGAATTCCCATGTTCCACGCCATTCTGCTTGGTCATAATAGTCTTGAGGGCGTGTCCAAAAGACATTGAGGTGTACCATGTGTATTTTGCCAAAGCGTTTTTCGGATACGGCACGTTTGAGTAGTTGCAGGGTTGAGTTTCTGCGATTTTGTTTTACGACAAAAAGGCGAACTCCTGCTTCATCGCAGGCTTTTACCATGCGAACGCCATCTTCCCATCGAGTTGCCATTGGTTTTTCTGTCATGACATGAACGCCATGCTTTGCTGCCATTACAACTTGATCAGGATGTACGCCACTGGGCGTACAAATGGCAACTAAATCTAGCTTTTCTTGGTCAAGCATGTCTTCAAGTTTAACGTATGCTTTAACTTTATATTGCTCTTCGTGTTGTGAAAGTACTTCACGATTATTGTCACAGATTGCGACAAGTTCAATATTATCTTGATGCTTTTCGATTGAGCCAAAATGGTTTTTTGATATGCGACCACAACCTACAATGGCTATACGAAGTTTTCTATCGGTAATTACTGGGTACATAACTATGCCTTTATAATATTTGGTTGGGCTTCTGAATATACGCCACGAGTGTCAATGATGAGTTGAGCGTTTTCTTTGAACATTGTGTAGTCAAATTTTGAATGGTTTGTTGCTAAAAGTAATACGTCATATTCAGCAATTTTTTCGGGTGTAGGGTCGATACTTTTTAAGTCAAAGTGATGTTCTCTCATCTTTGGGAAAACAGGCACATGAGGGTCTGTATATTCAACTGTTGCACCTTTTTCTTCCAGTAGCTCCATTAGCTCAACAGATGGTGATTCTCTCATATCGTCTACGTCTTTTTTATAAGCGATTCCAAGAACAAGTACCTTTGAACCGTTTAAAGATTTTTGACGATCATTTAGTGCATCCATAGTTTTCCCTATGACCCAGCGTGGCATATTGGAGTTTACTTCACCAGCTAATTCAATAAAACGAGTGTTAAGGTCATATTCTCTGGCTTTCCATGTTAAATAAAATGGGTCTATTGGGATGCAGTGTCCACCTAGTCCAGGACCAGGATAATAGGCGGTAAAGCCAAATGGTTTGGTTGCGGCGGCTCGAATAACTTCATGAATATCAATATCCATTCTGTCTGCTACAATTTTCATTTCGTTAACTAAGCCTATGTTTACGGCTCTATGTATGTTTTCAAGTAGTTTTGTCATCTCAGCTGCTTTTGTAGAGCTGACAGGAACAATTTGATCAATAGCTGGTTGGTACATGGCTTTGCCAACATCCATACAGGCTTCTGTATGCCCACCAACGACTTTTGGAATAGTGTGGGTTGTAAAATCAGGGTTGCCTGGGTCTTCTCTTTCTGGCGAATAGACGAGAAATACATCTTCTCCCACTTTTAATCCCGTTGACTCCATTCGTGGCAGTAATTCTTCTTCAGTTGTTCCTGGGTAGGTTGTGCTTTCAAGTGATAAAACATGACCTTTTCTAAGGTAAGGAATGACAGCATCTGTTGTGTCTGTTACGTAGCTTAGGTCAGGCTCCCTATACTTATTAAGCGGTGTTGGAACGCAGAGGATTAAGGTATCAGCTTCTACCGCTCTGGAAAAATCAGTAGTTGCCTCAAAGCCTTTTTCAAGGCTTGATTGAATCTGACTTGATGGAATATGCTCAATATAGCTCTCACCTTTGCTTAAAAGGTCAATCTTTTCTTGGTCAATATCTATGCCGAGGACTTTGTAGCCAATTTCAGCATAGCGAATCATTAGAGGAAGACCTACATAACCTAAGCCAAGGATTCCGATTACCGCTGTCTTGTTAGACAGTTTATCGATTAAATTTTGTTTTGTTGTCATTAATGAAAAATCTCTATATTTATGATCTATGAGTCGTTGCCAAATAAGTCTCGTGTGATGACTTTGTTTTTCACGTCTATGATGTCATCAGATAGGCGGTTAGCTACAATTACATTGGATATTGTTTTAAATTCTTCTAAGTCGGTTACCACGCGAGAACGAAAAAATTCATTCTCGTGTAGTTCTGGTTCATACACAACAACTTCAATACCTTTTGCTTTGATGCGTTTCATAATCCCCTGAATGGATGACGCTCTAAAATTATCTGAGCCGCTTTTCATGATTAAACGATAAATACCGACTACTTTAGGGTTTTGTTTAATGAC
>JAUTBV010120719.1:0-13128 GCA_032361325.1 Lepetodrilus fucensis
GTTTTATAACTATTGAGTGCTGGGGGATAAGTACATCAGTAAATAAACACTTTTGGGTGAACAAATCATGTGTAATTTAGTCTCAGATCGATATTTGTGTGTCCATTATATAGGTCAATCAACCGTGATATTATGCTTTTAAGTTCCATCCTTGCCACATGCCTCTTGATGAACACTGACCTGGAGGAGTGCGAGAGTGTCTGTAGGAGTGGCAGGAACTCCTTCCTGACACTCTCTGCGAGGAGTGCCTGAAGTCTCACGTACTGCAGCTCAAACATCTGGCGTCGGAATATCTGTAGCTGCTTCCCTGATTTGTATGCGAGGAACTGCGGTCTGGGCAGAGCACAACCTGGAACACATTCATGAGTTTACAATTTGAGTACTGTTAGAAAAGAAATTTAACATAAAATGGATCATTTATTGAAAGTTCTCCAAACATGTGAATGAATTAACTTATTTATTCAACGTCAAAGGCCACAGGCCATAGGACATGAAATAAAGGCAACAAAATACAAAATATACAATAATTGTAATTATGGCTTGTTCAAGAGATAGTCCCTGTTTGAGATAATCTGTTGTTAGACTACCGGTACTCACCATCAAGCAATGTATCAGGAATCCATTGAAGTAAAGTTGTTTCCCTTTGAAATATGGTGTGTTTGACAGACTTGTTGGAATGGGCTGTGAAACTGGCTGAAATATTTTAATATTAATTAACACTTCTTCACGGATTCATGGATAAAATTCAATAAGTAATTCTATAATACAGTGCACCCTCGCTATAACGCGGAAGTTGGGGTCCATGACATACCCCCCCGCATTATAAAAACCAGCGTTATAAAATGTAATTGAATGGAAAGAATGCTTGTGCCTAAAGCCTTGGCAAAGAATATTCAGAGGTCAATTTACATCAACACGATGACCATTGCTATTTGTACATTAAGCATACTTCTAGACTTCGTTTTCGCGAATTCTCAAGCTTCTAGGCCACGTTTATTGGCTAGTCCTGCAATATATGGACATGGATCATCAACAAACCTTTGGCCAGCGTGTCTGTTTCCTCCTGGAGAGCGTCACAGGAAGCGAGGATGTACTCCAACTTCAGCTTGACCTCCACGATGTCCTCCACCGGTGACAGCTCTGGAACAGATCCAGGTAGAAGTACAATGGGTCCATACCATAGCAACCATAATCATGCGTTTCCTTACCGACAAGGATTGACTAGAATCTAAATAGACTTACAGAAGATAGGTGATGAATCTTCAATAGACACTGATTTATGTTTTGTATGATTACTGTATAGAACATTAATAATATTTCTTATTAATTATAATGAGTTATATGGTAACATCTAAGGAATAGCATTAATCACTTAATGGAAATATCTTATGCTTTGAATACGATATCGGAAATTTGCAGAGACAACAACAACAGAATGCCTACACTAAAGAGTAATTACCACACCTGTAATGTGATCCAAGTTCAGATCCCCCAAGAGTTGGAGAAGCTTGTGATGAGCGCCGAGACATGACACGACCCTCTGCTGTACCACAATGTCGCTGTCCGCCTCAAACTGAAATAGTTCACATAGACAATGAAAACAGATCCTTTAGACCTTTCATGTACACAATAGCTTTACTCTTAACACCACTATTATTGCAGTTCCATCCAGATTTGTCGCCTGTGGGTGAAATATTCCTGCTGTGATGTAAAGCATTAATTAATTCCAGGTTAGCGGACAACCGCGTGACTATGAATCACATACCTGGTCTTCCAATCTTTCTATGAAATCTCCTCTAATGTTCGTCTTGGTCACTTTCTTTGTCACCTTGAATGTTGCCACTTTTTCCCTCAGTTTATAATTGGCAGATGCCAGACGGCGGAGCTTGCCAGATACTGTAAGTGTGCATCTGCAAGTAGGAAGGTCAAGTCAATTTATGATAAATGTTGTAAGCTTAACATTTTAACAGGACATTTTTCATTGACTACCTTCAAAAAATATACTGTAGTCTCTACAAGGAAATCATCCACAAAGAAATGATGATATCTTAGATAATTTGTATGTGTACGATGTACATGTACATTAAGGCAACCTAGCGATATAAACTGAAAGTACATAGTAAGTAGGTCAGTAATGTGTGTGTGTATGTGTATGAGTTAGTGTGGGGTCATAGAGTTCAAAGAATTTGTTCCCGAAAAATGGGCCATATTAAAGACAATGTATATGTGCATCAATTCAGAACACAACTTGGAAAAAATAAACATGAAACATGCATACTCATTTTCAAGCAAACTAAAGAGTTTTTCTGTAGATGTGCTAACCACATCAGGCTCAGTTATTTCACTTTTCTCTTCTTTCTTCCCTGGACTTCTTTCACTTTCTTCAGACACGCACAATCCATGTACACGATTCACAATTCCTTCCATTACATCATCACAATCAGTCGAGTCTAATTGTCTACCTTCTTCATGGCAGTCCAACACTGAAGTGGCTTGTTTAGGAGAATCAGATGCAGATCCAATGTTGTCTTTGGCTGTATCATGATATTCATTACTGGATCCATTGCTAGGCAACCTGGATTTGCAATCTCCAGGTTTAGCACTATTATTCAAATCCACTACCTGTTTCAAAGGTATATTTCTTGCACTACCCGGTCTTGAATTAGGTCGAAGCCTTGGATGAGCCATTGCTGCCTTTGAAGTAGAAGACCTGGGAACCCTAACAGTAGGATCGGTCTTGAATGGAGCGTTCACGTGCGCTGAATATGACTTGCCTCTACTGCTTGGTCTAGAAACCTTTTGAGGAGCCACACCCACTGACTTGTCTCTAGCTCTGCTGCTATGTGAATCTATGTTATCACATGAATCTGTACTGTCATGTGAAGCTGTACTGTTATGTGAAGCTGTACTGCCATGTGAAGCTGTACTTGTACTGCTTTGTGAAGTGGTCTTGACTTGTGTACTTCTTGACTGAAGAGTTCCACCGGAGTGAGAGTCTCTTGTGTTTGTATTCACTCTATTTGAATTCACTCTGCTCTGTGTAGTGTTTCTAGTTTTAGACATAACCATATTTCTTTCAGTAGGTGCATGTCTTACATGGCTATTGGCTTTAGAAGGATCAGTCTTCTGAAGAGATGATTTTTTTGTTGCCTTCAGTGTCAATGCTTCCGATGACCTGGCCTTTTCCAACATGACTTCATTTCTTATCTGAGCTAAAATACTGTTTTCAGTTTCTCCACTTTCTTGGGCTGTGAGACCCTCTCCCTTATCCTGTCCATCTTCCTGTACATCAACTCCATCTCTAGAATAGTTCCTTCTTCCTTTCTTCCCCTTTGAGTCGATCTACACAGACAAAGTGTTGTAATGTAAGTGACGATATACTGTCAATACATCATAAAGAAACAGCATGTAGAATCAATTTTCATAATCAATCCAGCAAATTTGTTTCAACTCATATTCAAATTATCCATCACAAACTTTATCTTAGTTATAAATATAATTGTTGATAATATAATTATTATAGTATGCAAATAAATAAATATCCATTTTTTTATTCTTACAATAACAGGGTTAGTTCTCACTTGCCCGGCAGCCCAATCCATTTCTCCTAATGTATCCTATATGGGCTAGTAGAAATAATTTTATGTTATGTTACTGATATCATTATTCGGGCGAGTATGTTTTGAAGTTATGTTCTAACCCTGAAGAAACCTACCCGTTGTTGTACATCCCTTGCTTTCTGAGCCTGACTCAGTAATTTATCTACTACGTCCAACTCCTTGTGTTCCTTGATTGAAGTCGGCAGTGGTCCTAAAAAACAAGGAAGAAGAATTGACTCTCTCCAGGTTATTTTTGTGGTATTCAAGGGTAACATGAAGACCTCGAAATTATTTTAGCATCGAAAGTTACCCTATTCCGACAGGTTCAACCAGGATTGAGAAAAACTCTCAAGTTGTTACTCTAACTAGCTAGTCTATCTCAAATATTGCTTGCATATGACTATGTGTGTAAGCATGATGTAAATATCTAGTTGGGACATGCGCAGTACAACTGTACATGATAAATGCATGAACAATGACATTTCGATACCATAACTGAGACACTGGCTAAGACTTGAAAATTGCGTTCATCCTGTCATAAATAGGGACACAAAGGGTAATGGCAATCAGTGTCACCCACCTCAGTATACCACAATGAAGTAATCTGTTAACGTAATTGCACCTTATCGCCATGGCAAATTCGATTACGATGGCAAGGTAGCACATGTACCCTAAATATTTAATTAGTAGAAGTTACACTAGATACATGTAGTTGTAATTTTGTTAATACAAAACAGGACAACCTCGAAAACAAGAATTCTTGAAACTTATTTGTGTCTCCAACCACGAAAAAGCAGCACCTTGAAAGTTTCCCCGTATACATATACCAAATTCAATACAGTATACTGAATAAGAGTGTTGACATACTGAAATCTCTGCGAAGAGAAATGGGGAATATAATAGTATGGTCAATACTGTAGTGCCAATTTTACCCTTTCTGTCTGACGTCTCATTCTTGTTACCTCCATCTCCACCATCTGTCTTCTGACGGCGAGGCCTGTTAAAAAAACAGTGACAACTAACAACTTGCTTCAATCACAACTCAATGTCCACTTAATCAACAGAGTAATCAACTCTTTCACATCATGTTATGGAATTAATACATGAAATAAAATTGAAAGTTATTATTAATTTCTATTTTTTATTTATTTTGCTAATAAATGTTACAGTAAACCTGTGAGCACTGGCTGGTACTGACAGACCAAGGATGATATCTGCATTGTTGCTCTACAGATAGTGCATCCTATCAATATCGCATAAAACATATAATTTTTGCGAACATTGATGCCAGGGCCCCCTGGGATTAAATTTGAACTCTGAACCTTTGGTTCCAAAGTCCAAACATTCTACCACTGCACTACCACCCGCCTAAGGTGGGTAACCAAATGTTTAGTAATTAGTACTAATCACATAAGCAATGAAATAGTAAATAGTTTATTACCATGGCTTTAACAGTACAATATATTCTTGACAAAAGGTTTCCAGTTGTCTCCTCTTGATTTCAACCGAATCTGTGAGCTGAAGTATCAGCATCTCTAACCTGAAAATATATATACCGGCAACGTTTCCTTAGATCCATATGTTCGCTCCTTTAGTTATTTATAGTATTCTCCAACATATGGATCTATGCAACTTTTCTAGTCTTCCATAGGTTATTAATTAAATTTCCATTCATTGAGAGCTGTTGAGTGTTGTATATCTAATTTGAAAATGATCAAGCTAGTGTGGAAAATTAAATTGAGAAATTTGAAAATGAAGTTCTACCAATAGCCTCACATACTATACAACAAACTAATTTATTCGGACTATTCATATCCACAATTTGTAAATTGGAGTCAAATTTGTGTTAAACAGCATTACTATACTGTATAATCAGGTCAGGGACAACCGTCCTTTCAGGGATGTACTTAAATCTAGGGACGGGCGTCCCTTGTTCAAAGGACGCTAGGTTTTTGTCAGCTGCCGGATGGCTATGCGTACGTTTTTCGCAAATAATGTTGCTAAATACTTTTATATAAAGTCTGTGTCGATTTGTTGCTGATAAACAATCATGTTGAAGATAGAAAATACTAATTTTAACTCTGGAAAGGCGGTATAACCTATTTCGTAAACAATTGTAAACAACCGCAGATCAAGTTACCACATGAGCAAAAAGTGGACTAATTTGAAAGATTTCATAAATATGGTTATGACGGCAGTCATATAAGTACATGTATCCTTTAAAACAATGTTAAGTGCATAATTTCCAATACACCATTAAAATTTTCCATGGCATTTAACAGAAATATTCATACAAATGTAGTCCGATTTCCCTGCTGTTATGACAGGGACTTGTAGAGTGGACCTAGTATGTCTGACTTGTCAAAAAACGTACGCATAGCCAGGGATCCCTTTGCAATCCATATGGCGCATTAGAACTTACCCTATGCGTCAGAATGGCCCATAACATTTTAATTGGCGCATAACATGCGACAACTGCGGGTCATCGAAATGAATATTATGTCTGTCAATCACGATTACTGAAGAAAAACTTCTGTATTTTCCATTTACAAACTCGTCACAGCCCCTACTGTCTCTTTTCTATACTGAGTTGGTAGATTCCGTCGCAAACGCGAGCTTTGGAAAATACGAATACCGGTAGCTTATTATTAGCTTAAGCTAACTGGGCCGAACTCCAAACAGTACCATCCCACTACTAGTTTCTACTATTTAGGCGTTAGGAGCTCGGAGTTCGGAGCTTTGCGTCAGGGGCAGATAACTGGTGATTGCGCTACTCTTGTTTGAAAGTGTATGTTCAAATTTATTTTTTATTTATTTAAAGTTTGTTTGTGTGTGTGTGTATGTGTGTGTGTGTGTGCATACCTGCCTACTTGTACATTTTGGTCGTACTGAATTATACGCGATCAAACACTCAAAAGTTTATAGTAGTTTTGGGGAATGGGGCGAGGCATTGCACTTTTGACAGTTGTTAAAGTAGTCTTGGGGAAAGTGGATGATTTTAAAGCTCCCAAGCGGGTACGCGGAAGCTATGCCCAATTTTTTCATTTTTATTTTAAAATACAAAAAGTTTAATAATTGTATTTATGGTTGATCTTTGTGAACAATTTTCTGTTCAATGTTATTGTAGTTTTCAATTTTCTCACAATGGAAATTTCGTACACTTTTGAAGGTAAATTATACACCTAAAAGTTTACATGAACACACTCGTGAACGAAAACGGGTAGGCATGTCTGCTGTGTGTGTTTGAATTAACTATATTTTCTAGTAAATTGTAATGGACTTACTTAGATTTATTTCCCATTTTTCAATGTGTTTTTTTTCATGAATTCTCCAAACATGTAATGAAAATTACTAGTATGTTTTTTTTGGCCACACATAGGTCTTAAATTTTCTGATTTTGTTCTTTCTTGAAAGAAAACATCTGTTTCTGATAAAATTCTTGCACCCATATCTAGCTGTTTATGTTAATGACACAACCACACAACCACATAGCCTCTACAATATGCTATTTGATCCTCGGGCCCTTGGGCCCATATAATTTTGGGTTAGATGGATCTGACCAAAATCCCAAAGTGATCCATGATAGCCGTCCCTAGATTTAAGTACGTCCCTAAAAGGACGGTCGTCCTTGACCTGATAAATTGATAATACAGTGCAATAAACTGATAAATACGCGAATATCCATAATGCACGAAAACTGGGGATGTTCGTTAATATGATCAAGAAGGTGTGTAATATGTGTCATATTACAATTATTTCAAATTGATCAGTTCCACGAGGCAATTATATTACTATAAATAACACACCGGTTGTCCATACAACTTGGATTATTCGGATATCTTGATATATTATGGCAAAATAAGCATTCAAAGTTCGTTGTTACAGTAAACATTCAAGCATTGCCGCTTCGTCTTCGTTCACATCCGGTGGTCAAAGTTCACAGAAAGGATTTTTGAAAGACGTTCCAGCGTTCAGCCTAGAGATTTCATGTTCGAAATATATTAGTATCTGAAATTGATACGTGATTTTAATGAGATATTTGTTTACAAACAGTCTCGAATGATTGGGTAAATCCGAAATCCATTCGCTCTAGAATAGTTCAACGATTTGGAAACGGACTATAGTTTTCACCCGCTGCGACTCAAATTGAAAAGATGGCGGCGCAAACAAAAAAGAAATTATCGGAACTTCGTGTTATTGATCTGAGACAAGAATTGGAGAAACGTGATCTAGATAAAGCGGGTGTTAAGGCAGTATTGTATGAACGACTCATCAAGGTGCTAACTTATGACATTTCTGTTGTTTCACACACGTTCCGACTGGATTTTCAGTCAGATCACGTGGACCATTCCAATCGGGATTCTGCACTGGCACCTACACAGTCGCATAACTGATAACCGTTAGATCTAAATAACTTTACTCGACATACAATTTATCTTATTCTTAAATATGTGAAATGGACAATGATCATACAATATTCATCATGGCTCACAGTGATGTAAGTTGTAACATTACCGAGTCATTGCTTAA
Organism: Lepetodrilus fucensis; assembly: GCA_032361325.1. Lineage (NCBI taxonomy): Eukaryota > Metazoa > Mollusca > Gastropoda > Lepetellida > Lepetodrilidae > Lepetodrilus > Lepetodrilus fucensis. The sequence continues at coordinate 8,130 of JAUTBV010120719.1, forward strand.
CTTGTCTCACTGTGGCAGAAAGAATATCGGCTGATTCGGACCTAAAAAAGGCTGGGCCCATATTCTCGAAACTTTCTTAGCGAAGAACTTTTTAGTGAGAAAAGAGCTGCGCTTTTATGGCCTTTGCCGGCTAGCTGTTGTATGGTTCGAGAGTATGGTGAAGTGCACAGGGGACCTGGCTCAAATGGTTTTCAGCCAGTCCAGTCTAGAAATTCTATATCTGTCGTGAGATTATGTCATTTGCACGCGAAAAGTGGCTAGAAATCCTAACCGGTGAAAGTGATGAACGAGAAGCCCTAATATCTCTTCAAAACTTAACATAAGCAGAAACCCATGTAACTATAAGATGCCCTGTTTACTATTTTGCCATCTATTATGGCACCCTATAGCTACAAGGGAAGCCAATAGGGCTATTAACAAAGTATGTGCACAATCCGCACGCTGGGTTAATTTACTACGTGTGGCATAAATACACGGGGCAGAACGCAATCCAGTTGGAAATGGATTCACTAACCCACTTAATGTTTCCATGCTTATTTTGGAATGAACACATTGTTTTCCCGTAGTATTTTATCAAATTCCTCAATCAGTAACTTGACCGGCACCATTTGTCTAAAGCTGATTTGGACCTCTAGTCAAAACTGATTTGGATCTGTTTCCAAGGTTAATTCAGACCTGTTTCTAGGCTGATTCGGACCTGTTTCCAGGCTGATTCAGAACTATTTCCAAGACTGATTCCAAGGTTGATCTGGACCTGTTTCTAGGATGATTCGGACCCATTTCCAGGCTGATTCGGGCCTTGGATGGAGAATAAAACAAAAGATCGGTCCATCAAAACACAGCATAGAATGTTAGTTTAGTTATTGTGCACTTAATATTCGGATTTCTGATTATATTGACTCACTGTCAATTAGTTGGAAGTATGTTTCTTTACGCTTAAAAAAAGTATAAATACTTTACGTGTGAATGGAATATTTTGTGAATAAATAATAATGTATTGTACATATGCTTTCTTTTATTCTTTTTCATTATATTCCAAGCGTCACACTAAGTTAAACAAAACTAGTTGACGCTAAATAATCGTTTAAAGTTACAGAAACAAGTTTGATTAAGTCTTGTAGAGAGGTCAGAATCACTAGTGGCCTGGGTTATGGCCTGGTAGTGATAGTGCTTTGCGATTACTCTATAATCAGGGGTGCGTTCAGGACATACTACAATTTGATACTTTACAATACACTACTTTTCTAAATGTAGTGGCTGGCTGAACGATTTAGTAGCAAAATAGCAGGAAATCGGTTTACGCATGCGTCCAGTCCATTCCCTGCATGGTTTGGGTTTTCCTACTATTTGCTACCAAACACTACAGGCTCAAAAGCCGAAGCAAAACGTAGCACTACATAGCACTAACACTGATTGGCTGAACGACTATTGTAGCGCTATGTATCAAAAAGTATATAATTGTAGTCTTTCCTGAATGCACCCCAGGCTAGTCCGTGTTCGAAATTAAGAAAATAACAAGGTGGTCATTCTCCATAAGCATAATGTTAAGGGAGGTCAAATCTGTAATTTTCAGGGGGTCGCATACCTTTAGGTAATATTGCAGATTTTCAAATGACCCCCGAATCCCCTTAAATTTGAACACTGCTATTGCCAGTATTGGGGCATTTACTGTGCATTTTCATGTAAAACCAGTCAGTTTTGATATATTAAATACAAATTTCCTTTTCATTTGGCCAGGCTCTTGAAGATGAAGGTGAGGATCCTAGTGAGTATCTGTTCACTGTTTCATCCGATGCTACACCAAAAAAGGCAGTGGAAGACAAGCCATCTAAAACTTTAAGTGAGTTGTGATTGCAAACGGATTCTTTCTAGCTTTTCTTAACATCTAACAGGTTATGCAAATATATAATAATAGCAATCTTACCAGGAAGTGGATCCCGGAAGTTTTTCTGAAATAAATATTGTTTAGTAAATCCATACACACACACAATCTACCAGGATGCCAATTACCAACGCTTGATATTTTTACTATACTTTATTATATTATTTTCAGGTTCAAAGGACACAATCAAAAGAGAGGTAATATCAGAAAGTATCTTGCAGTATCTCACTATCTGCTGAATAAAGGGCCAGGAAAGATCTATTTGAAGATGATTCAGATTCATGTGTAGTTTTCTAAAACAATGGAAAATAATGACCTATTGTTATCACTAGGTGGCAAGAAATATAATTAGCACTATAGTAAATTATTATTATTTATTAGAAAAATTATCGGGGGGTCGGGGGCATTCATGTTATCCTTCTGCAGATGAATGTGAATAAAACAAAAGCTTCATAATACTAAATTCTTCATTTATATTTATTCCTGAAAGGTGGTGGTGTACCTTTTCCATCACATGGCACATTGTAATTTAGGAATGGAACTTGTTATAACGCCCAACTGAATTAAAGATAATTAAGTAATGTTTTTAAAAAAATGGATTGCATTGCCTAACTATAGGATGAGACAGAAGAGTATGATGACTTTGATGAAGATGAGCTGTTGAAAGAAGACGAGGACATGGTGGCTGATGTTTCTGGTGAAATGGACGATGACATTGTTGAAGATATGATAGATCTGGTTAGCCACAATTTTCTCCTTCTGCATATTGTACTGTGAATCTTTTTTTCACATTTGCAATTTCTTTCATATTTCTTTTTTCTCGGGTCAAAAAACTCAATTCATTTGAATTTCTGTATTGAACTTGAAGGGAAAATTACTATCTATCAATAATAATGTTTCCTGTAATTTCTAGGAGGAGAATGAAGAGGAGTCGACAGAGCTTGATGCCATGGAAGGTGAGAGTTTATGTATGCAGGCAGACATGCTTCACTATAACAGACCTCTACATGATCATGTTTGGCTGTATTTGTATAGAGTTTAATCTCAAAGTAGTCTCAAAGTACACCCTATATATTCACAGGAAACTTTGTCACGTGTGGGTGAAATATTCCGTTCTACAGTATTGGTGAAAGATTCCTGCTGTGACGTAAAACAATAATATTCTCTCACTCACAGATGACACAGTATTTAGTTTTGAAGCTCTTTGTTTTCTGCATCAAATCATTCTTAATTTTAGTGTGAATTATTTAATCCTGGTATAAAAGAAATGGAAGAAACTGATTGTGATCAAGTTTGTAAACAAAAGCAGTGAAGTATCAACGTAGACAAAATATTAAGATGGCTTGATAGAATGCCACTTGATGAATTTGTCATGTAAACCCCTCCCAATGTCTGACTGTTCACAGCAGCCTTTAGATGATAGTTCTGAAATGTCAAGAAGAAACAAATTCTGAATGCTTGCATGGCTTATTACTTAACTGGACTGCTTACTGATGTTACAGTTGAGTGAGGATTATGGGCTTGGAAACACTCCTTTATGGGTGTTTCTTCCATGACAGGTGATGCCTGCTTCTAACTTACTCTAATCAACTCGCTTACAGAATGTGGTGCATTCAACATTTGTTTCATCTGTTCGTGAAATTCAATCAATTATTCAGCCCGCTTAACAATGAGGACACAATGTGGTGTATTTTGCAACATTTGTTTCAATCTGTACAAGAAGGAATTTGGGATGAATATTGTGATATTGGACCTGCAGTAGCCCTGACGAGAATTAAGATGATGCTTGTAATATGAACAAATGGTTGTTGTGTGACTGACGGCACTGACCGTTGAAAGTCTTCCTAGCGCTGAGATTTGAGAAGTCTTCTTCCCGAGCTGTTTTGTCAACAACTTGAACAGCCAATCCCAAACTCCAAAGAATTTGATTTGATGCACATTCTACGCGTTTCTGGGCATACTAATTATAACAACGTGCGCATTTATATTGCACCGATTCAACGATCGAAAGCGTGCTCGTAGCGCTACATTATTACCCGTCGATGGATCAATGTGCACTCATTTTCCTTCTCAACACCCTGGGGAGTATGCAACCCAAGCCACTTTTCAAGGTGCTATAAGTTTTTCATTAACATGACGGTGTCGTCCTTCTGTGTACCCATTCTATGCTGGGTGAGTGTACCCATTCTATTCTGGTTGAAGAAAGGCATTTTCGAACTAAGCCACACTGTATTTTCATTGGTTCTAGTTTTCTATTGGTTTTTGATATGTGTGTGTGTGTGTGTGGTGTGAGTTTTATCATTGATGTCATTGGAAATCATATGCTTAACCTGAACATTTCTCTAGGCTCTGTAGTTGATGAAGAATCTGAGATGGATGCCAGTCAAGAGATTGATATTGATGATTTGGAGGACATAGATGCCGATGTGCAGGATGGCGACGAAGAGTTTGAGCCTGAGGCAGAAGATGAGGAAGAACAGAAGCCTGTAGAACCACAAGCAGTTGGTGAAGAGTCTCCAGTTGAAACAGTCCCAGAAGAACCTGATGCATCAACTCCAGTTGCAACTCCAGCATCTAACTCAACACCAGCAACACCTGCAGTGCCTTCCAAAGCTGCCACCCAAGGGAAGACAACTCCAGCAAAAACTGTTGCAGCTCCTAAGGCTGTTGCTGCTGCTGCCAAAGGACCGAAACCTCCACTTCCACCTAAGCCTGCAGCATTGAAGGCAACTGGAGTAGGAAAGACGGCGGCAGTAACAACACCTAAAGCGGTGGCAGTGACAACCCCTAAAACAGCGGCAGTGACTACACTCAAAACAGCGACAGTGACAACATCCAAAACAGCGACAGTGACAACACCTAAAACTGCAGCAGTGACAACACCCAAAATAACGACAGTGACGACATCTAAAACAGCGACAGTGACGGCATCTAAAACAGCGACAGTGACGGCACCCAAAACAGCGGTAGTGACGGCACCCAAAACAGCGGCAGTGACGACACCCAAAACAGCGGCAGTGACGACACCCAAAACAGCGCTAGTGACAACACCCAAAACAGCGGCAGCTACGACACCTAAAACAGCGGCAGTGGCCAAGGTTGTACCAGCGACGACGA
>JAUTBV010120730.1:0-13128 GCA_032361325.1 Lepetodrilus fucensis
AATTAATATAAAGCTAAGGGCTGTGAAATATTGATTGCATGAAGGCAAACTGCTTACTTTATATGGACATGTGCATGGTTTTTTTTGGGCCTTATTTAATTAATATTTTAAACATCAAGTTGTGCTTAGGGTAACGAAATATGGATGTCCGACCATATATATGTTTTAAATGGAACATGCATTATACAACTACATCCTGTCTTCCATATGTGTCATACTTGTATTTTGAAAAGAGCAAATATCATTGTATATATACAGTAGGAAAAATCTAAATATCCCTTGCTCAGCAATTTCCTAAATGAACAGTCAAACGGTGTAAATATATTTGTACCATGTAGACTGACATTAGTTTGAAGTATCTCAAATGTTCAATCCATGTTAGTTAGGTTGACTGCATGATAGAGGTGTATGTGTCAGAGTGTGTCTTGGAGTGTTTGACTTAAGATAACACGCTGCATTCCTGGATTAAAGCCCATTATCACCCAGAACCAACATGAGATTGCCCTGGAGATTGGCGTAGACATTGTGTCAACACAATTAATAGCTGTGGTCTGTAACACTATGACATCATCTGCCCCCTGGCCGACATCAAAACCTACTTTAAGTCAGCCTGGGATCTACAAATTCTGTGAAAGTAAATAACTGTATCGGTTTGTAAATACGATGATCTAACTGTTTGCTATCTAAGTGTGATAATGGGGGACTACCAGTATCTAAGTCTTGACTGTTCTCTGAGATAATAAGGCCTATGCAATCTCTATCTGTTCTCTAAATGTCATAATGAAGCCTAGATGTAATGTCTGTCTATTCTCTAATTGTCATAATGAACCCTAGATGTAATATCTGTCTGTTATTTAAGTGTCATAATGAACCCTAGATGTAATGTCTGTCTGTTCTCTAAGTGTCATAATGAACCCTAGATGTAATGTCTGTCTATTCTCTAAGTGTCCTACTGAACCCTATAGATGTAATATCTGTCTGTTATTTAAGTGTCATAATGAACCCTATAGATGTATTCTAAATGTCTTTACAATACATAATGTCTGTCTATTCTTTAAGTGTGATAACAACATCTATGTTATGTCTATCTGTAAGTGTGATGACAGTTCCTATTATACCTGTCTGTTCTTGAAGTATGATAACAACACCTATGATTTCTGCTTGTTCTCTCAATGTGATAACAACCCTTCTATATGTTCTGTCATTTCTCACCTATTGTTCTCTCAATGTGATAACAACCCTTCTATATGTTCTGTCATCTAAGCTGGCCTATTGTCACTATCTGTCTGACTTTCAGTTGCATGATGTCCTACATGATAACTTTTATGCAAACTGCAGTTTTCAGTATCACTGGTTTTCTGTTCTCCGACAACCCAGAAAGGGCAAAACGACCAAGATAAGGCCATTAAAGGCTCTAGCATAGGAAAGGAGACACTTTCGCGCAGTCACCCGAACATTGCTCATTGTCTAGGCGTGCATTATCCTGATCATGATAGTCTATAGTGACTGGTGTTTGCTGTATCAACACAGTGGTATACTCATATAATAACCTGATCCTACCCGTATAATAATCTGATCCTACCCATATAATAACCCGAGCCAGGCCACAGCACTGACCACAACAGGCGAACAATTACTGCCGCGTTCTTGTGTGCTCGTTGTAATACCAGCCCCACCATTGACTGACCGTATACACTGTTGTTGTAAGATTACTATGAGATTAGCATAGATCAGTGTTGTTGTCCACAAAAACACCCCAGAAGGTGGTCGGTAATTAGGGGGCCAGACTTGCCCCCCAGAGCAGGTTAGGGGTCAGTTTGTGATTGTTTGTGTGTTCTGATCAGATTCGCTCAATGTTTGTTGGGCGGCCTGTTAGGGCTCAATGGACAATTGTGAGGTGTGCTTCATTTTTGATGATGATCAAGTGATGTCAAACATGGACTAATAATGGGCCATTAGTTATGAGGGGGGCGTCTCAATGTGAAAAATAATATTAGAGGGACTTATCAAAGTTTTTTCTGTAACATATTGGTTGAAATTATACGTTACACATTATTTGGTTTGTATGGGTCATTGTTAAATGTTGAACTATCAAGGCTGATAATCTCCCTTTAAACTACATTATTTGGATATACATGACATCAATTGATATTGATTGATGTTCCAAATATCTGCCTTTTAATCATCCAACCAGATCTGAAATTCCTACTCATTGCAGAATTACTGCCAATAATTTGAATAATACTTGTATCAAATAATAAAGTTTTCATATTAATTACCATTTTGGCCTTTAAAAAACAAAGAGATAGCCATATTTGCTTAAATACTCAATATAATTAATAAAGAGCCAGTAGCCTTTTGGGACCTAAATTTAGTTTTGTTTTATTTCAACAACAAATTATTTCCAATTCTCTACAGCCTCCAGGTTAACTCTCTCCCTGCTGAAGGCGACTTAAGTTGCCCGATCACATGCAGAAATAGAACATTTTGATTTTATTCAGCAGGGAGAAGGTTAAACAGACTGGAAGAAGAACGGCACCAGATTCTTCAAACTGAGTTCCAACATTTTGTAAAAACCTTCATTTATTTTGTTTATATTTGCAGGGCTCTGTTCGTTTCCAAGAGTCAGACAGCTTCCGAGTGGTGGTCAACGTGACAGCGGTCTCGCTCCCAGAGGCCTACGCAGTCCAGGCTGACCTGGTCAAGCACAAGGACACCTTACTACTGCAAGTGGTATGTATAGCATCAAACTGGTATTACATGAACCACAGATAAATAAATCCACAATACATTAAGAATGATTTTCTTTTTTACAATTTTTAATAAAAAAATGTTATAGGTTGAGTAGTCATTAAAAGAAATTAATAAACAATATTCAATGTAGTCATCATCAAAGACATCCATTTTTAATGATTGTATTTTTACATTTTGTTTGTTTGTTAATGTTCTATGTTGAGCCTTGCTCACATAATCCCCACCACACCCAACACCCATCATAGCAAAATGTGAACATAATTGACAATCAATGTTTGAATAATAGACAATGAATACAGGTCACCCTGAATACAGACTCACCCTGTTGCTAGTACATTTGAAACAAGTTATTCCTTTTAAATCTTTTTTTAATTTTTACAATCACAATTTTTGTCTGAATTGTTTGAATGAATTGTTAAACATCTTAAAAAGACCTCTGTCTGAACACAAACCTGTTAAGCATTTTACCCTAAAAAACTAAAACTAAAATCACTCTCCATGTCTCCAGTACAAGAAAGCGTCCAGTCCTGGCTACAGTCTGATGTGGCTGTTCGTGGGCATCGGGGCGGCCACGTGTCTGGTGTTCCTGTGCGCCACCATCTACGCCGTCTGCTGGATCACGTCGGAGCGGTCCATGTACGACCTGGCGGAGAGGAAGAGCTACGCCAGCAGCAGCCAGCCCGGCATCTACCGCTCCCGCAACAGCATGCAGATGGCCATACAGCAGGGCGGCGAGCTGGCTCTCCTGGCCGAGGAGGTAGACAACATACACAATGACGACACGCTGAAGAGAGTTCCCGAGATGCCGGAGGAAGAGGAGGCGGAGGCTATTGAGATGGTAGGTCAAGGTCGTCTATTGACTCCCCATACCAGGCATTGGAACCATTCACAAGGATTGTGAACAAAAGTTAATCTGTGTTATGCTTGAAGCTATTGAGATGGTATAGTATTTCAAGGTTGTCTATTGACTCCCCAGGCATTGGAACCATTCACAAGGATTGTGAACAAAAGTTAAATCTGTGTTATGCTTGAAGCTATTGAGATGGTATAGTATCTCAAGGTTGTCTATTGACTCCCTGGGCATTGGAACCACAAAGATTGTGAACATGTTAAATATGTGGTTAAAAGTTAAGCTTGAAGCTGTTGAGATGGTTGGTGAAGGTTGTCTACTGACCTCCAGAAATTGGAACCATTGAAAAGGATTTCAAAGTTAATCTCAGTAAAATGTTGAGGACTCTTAGAAACTGTTACAATATGTACAGGATCTTGTATTTTTTTATATAGATTTTTCTATAATGATCATTTGTGGTATTAATTTCTTTTATTTTCAAATTGGAACTCATTAAACTCATATATTATATTTGTTGACATATTGTATTGCATATGAAATTATGAGGTTATAATCATTGTGCTTGACTGAATGTGGATAATGATTGTCTTAAATCATAAAGAATGTTCTTCTGATGCAGGAAGAACTGAAGAACAAGGAGAAGAATGAGGAATCCAATGACAGGAACGAAGACGCCAGCGCTAATGTGAACGACAAGAACCTGGTAAAGAGTCGCTTCCACGCACAGTCGAAGAATGTCCACAAAGAACTGCTGAAGAAAGGCAAGAGGAAGCGATTCCGGAGACCAAAGGCACCGAGCGAGACTTACGACACAGTCATGGAATACCCAGAAAACTCCTCCGAAGGATCGGCACCTTCCGACCCAGATGGTGAGGAGAAAGATGAAGAAGGAAAACCTAAACATGAGATTAAGGAACACCACGTGTTCAGACAAGGTCGAGAGATGACGACCTTTCACCCCAAGCTGACTCGCTCGGGTGATGGACACAGAACCAGGGATGGGGTCAGTCCTCAGCATAAAGTGACATCACCACCTCCTGTGCAACCACCTGGAGCAGAGTCCTCAAGAGATGCCGCATCCTCAAGACCTGATTCCTCGGACCAGGCGGATCCTTCGCTGTCCGATCCCAACTACTCCCCGTTCCTGGTGCAGGCCGACGTCCATCAGACAGGATCGGCGTCCGAGATCCTCCGGAATCCTCCCGACAGGAAGAATCCTGGGAATCACGGGCCTCATACTGTGAAGATTCCACAAAGGAAAGTGGCCTTTTCTGACGATGAGAGGAACGAAGAGAAGAGCGAACCAAAGTCTTGTCATGAAGCACTGGAGATATTTCAAGAGGTATGTTGGTCTAATATCTAAGTCTACCTGTCTTCAGAAGCAGAAAAAGTAAAATATCCTTACTGTCTTTGAGAGTATCACCATATGTAGAATTATACACTATCAGGGTATCGTTTCTTGAAGCTCTCATATCTACTACGAGACCATAAGGACACTCTTAGCGAGTGTGCTGTGGTCTCATAGTAAATACGAGAGCTTTGAGAAATTATATCCTGGCTTCTTTCCTGAGTTCCAGGAGCTATGACCTTTCATATCCTTATTCTTGGAGAATCATGAAATTTGAATTTATGATATGAACCTTCTTACTTTGCCTTAGGTGTCCAGAAGGTATGATCTTGGTCAAAGTCTAGGAGTCATCAGAGAAGGAATACCTGAAGACGAAGGCATCGGCAATGGTGCCGAGGGTGAAAACAGATACTCTATATATGGCAGTAGTGAAATATTCGACACCACAGACATGGCAGACAGGGTGTACTTCGATATTAACGACTCTGACATGGAGATCGGCCCGATCGACTCGGACGACAGACTCTCGGATGGCAGTGCCCACAGTGCTCCTCAGTCCGGGTTCAATCCCCATGGAGCTGGTCCTGGGTTCAATCCACACGGACCCAACCCAGAGTTCAATCACGGGTCTAGTCAAGGGTACAACCATCCCGGTAACAACCACAATCCGCATGGACCTTCTGAAGGAAATCCTCACAACGGGACTTCAAACCACGGAAATCCTGGCCACAGTTTCCCTCCTGTCGCTCCTAAGCCCAGTCGCAAACCTGCAGGTTTTACTACGTTTGTGATGTCTCCCAGTGCTTCTGACTCTTCTAGTCGCCAACCCTTGGCCTCGGGGGGTACCGAGGACAACTCCCCTCCCTTGCCCCTGCCCCCACCCCCTGAGGAAAGTCAGTCCGGCAATGGGGGCGAGTCCAGTTTTGACTTCCCGCCTCCCCCGCCAAAGTTGTTGAAGATTCCGGAGCAGGGTCTGTGGAAGGAGCAGACGTCGAACAGCGGCAACAATTACAATTACGTGGACTTTCAGAAGCCGGCCGGTTCCGGGGATCCCAAAGAAGAGCTGAAGAAACCAGTGATGAAAGGAAGAGGAAAAACTTACCAAGGGCCGAAATTGTAAGACTAGGAAACTCGGAAAAAAAAAAAATCATTTATTTGTGTTGTACTAAGATGCAAGTATTTGAATGTTGAAAATCATCATATCACCAACTGCTTTTTCATTGAAAGTTAATTCCCTCTTTCTCGACCATGAATTTATTCTAATTCACTTTCATCATTCTCTGTGTTCAATCGTATACTTCACTTTTAATCAAACCTTTTTGGCATGTTTTTCATGTTGCTTTTCACATTGCATAATTAATTAATTCATCGTCACATATGGGTGAAAGATTCCTGCTGTGACATACAGCAATAATTCATTCATTCTTAACCTTGTATATGTGAACGTTGACCTCTAAAATGCTTCAGCCTCCATCTGACACTGCTGTCCTTGACCTGTGTTCTGGGGGTCATTGGGGGCGTGTACAGCCAAGGTTACCATGACCCCACCACGGTCCACATCACGGTGTATGCGCCACGGTCGTTCCTGACAAGGCGGACCACCGTCTACTTCAACGAGGTGACCGACGGAGAGGTGTATTACGAGAAACCGGTCCGGGTGGAACGATTCGGTGAGAACACTGTGAGAACACTGTGAGAACACTGTGAGAACACTGTGAGAACACTGTGAGAACACTGTGAGAACACTGTAGTCAGTGGAATGATTGAGCAAGAATATTATAGTCCGCTGGAACGATTTGGTGTGAATAATGTAGTTGTGAAAAATTTACTTTGTCTAAAAACTAAACTAAAACTAAAAAAAAACTAAAAAAAGGAATAACCTGTGGCTAGTATTGATCAAAATACTCAAACCATTAAATTAAGACACAAATCACCAAAGCCTTTAAAATATATTTCTATTTTTAACCTCGATTTGAATTTGAATTTCAGATATTGATGATCCAATTTTGCGCAACTTTGCGTCCAATCTATGTGACAATCACACATGTCAACAGGGATGCAACGAGGAAACGGGGCAATGCATCTGTCGCAAAGGATACAAGATGGCCGCTGGCGAATGTCGAGGTAGGTCATTGAAACCATGACTATCTTACATCCATATTTCGTATATTGAAAATTACAATACTATCTTTTGAATGTCCCAAATTCATTCTTATTCTAAATAATATGTATGCATCTTCTTTTCTTTTGTAATTGTAGCATTTTATAGTTTAAAATGTGAATTGATGTTTCTTGAATGCGATTACATTACTGGAGTCTGTTGATGTTTTCTACTGTCAGGAGAGTTTGGTAAGGCATGAATGAAGGGAGATGGTCAACTACAACATGCATCTTGTATCACACATAAACTGCACATGTTCATTTGTGTCTAAGTGCTTGCACTGATGTTTATGTCTGGAAAACCGTTGGATAATGTGAGAAATAGATTTGGAAATGGCTGTTGCACAAATCGCTTTCAGGAGTATGGTAATTTGTGTGGTGTATATTTGGCTTTTATTCAAGATTATTTGTTGAAGATGTCAAAATGTTTCCAAAAATGTTATAGAGTTGCAGGAATCCAAATTTGTGTTTATTATTAAAATTTAGACACACTTTTATATATATAGGAATAAACATTTCTGCAAATTTTATTTATTATTACCTCAGTGCAAAAATTTTAAGTTGACCACGTTGCAAACCCTTGATAACGGTATGAAGTCATTTTTATAAAATTATTTTTATTATTATACTTACCGGTATTTATATACACACACACACACATACACATGCATACACAATTATACGTAATGCAGATATATTGTTTTTCGGTATATTGTGAACATCATCATCATGCATGCTTTCATGATTTGCATATGGCCGCCTCCAACAGGAAGTGGTGTTAATGTTGTCATTCTGAATCTGGTGATTGGTCTAGCACTGCCATTGAATGCTATAGCTCTTTATACTGTGCAATATATGTTTCAGTAATTTCTGTTCTTAGCCGGCATCCAAATTATGTTGTTTTTGATTGTCAGCCAAAAAAATATCAGATAATTTCTTAATAATTCCCCCGAAAAGAAATTAACTTAATGCATGTCCGAACAAAAATAGCCTGAAATTTCATGACAACATCAAACGTGCAAATGACAAAATTTCATAAATTGAACAAAGACTAAAACAGCTGTTATTTTATTCCGCTTTGGCCGAAGGGATATTGGTAATTGGATTTATGTGATGATCGGTGAAAGGGAAGTGTGGGTAATTCCATATTTATTTATTTTTCGGATGTTTCAGATATTAATGAATGTATGGAGGGAGGGGCTAAGTGTCATCTCACCGCAGGGTGCTTAAACAGTCCAGGCTTGTACGACTGTATATGTCCTGGCGGTTTCTATGGCGATGGAAAAACATGCAAGGGTAGGTATAAACTCCAAATACACCTACCTTTGTTAAGTAAACATAAAAAAGTGATAATAGGTTTGACTAATAACATGGGGAATGGATGATATGAGGAAATATATCAGTTGTAGATACGAGGGAAGATATCATTTGCAGATATTGAGGAAGTAGTTCATTTAAAGTTAGGAGGAAATATGTCATTAAAAGAAATTTAAAAAGTATTTTAGATTATCGTCAATAATCATGTGACAGTTTGAAGAAAAATCGAAAAATGTATTATGAAATTTATTTTTGGAAATAATTATTCCAATAATTTGTTTAGGTCACAACTTTATTAAATGAATTATTTCAATCCTTTTTTGATCATCATAGGATTATATATTTGAACATTGATATTTTTTTTACTATTATTTTATTAGTAGGACATTTAGAATAGTCATTATATTATATCTATCTACATGGGAATGTCTTGTGTATATTGGTGTTGATTTCAGTTTATTGTATGCAAGCAATTTTGTGTATTTTGTAGCAAATATTTTTATTTTGGATGCAGCTCTACAGATATTATAGCGTCTAGTCTTGCATTGTGCTGGTGAAGTCTGTGACTGTTGTTATTCGGTATTATGACTGTGATTGTGATTGGCTATTTCAGAATGTAGAGTTCCGTGCAACCCTGGGACGTACGAATTCCAACCGTGCACCAACACCACGCACAAAATATGCAGAGGTATTCGTCTACGTACAATGATACATGTTAACTTGTGCATGATGTAGTATTCAAGCTTGTATGTTACTCAACACTGTTGTTGTATGTTAGTGTGGAGGTGTGGAGCTAATGCCGAGTTTGAATCTTTCCTGGGTACCCCAGAACCATCACAGGCACTGTTTTATGTCGGTGCGTAGCCATGGTGCTATATGTTGAGTTTGATTCCTGGCTGGTGTCCCTGCACCATCACAGGTGGCGCCACAAGCATGCAGAGAATGTCTACGCAATTATCTCTCTTGGTTCACATCCAACAACCATGGCTACTCAATGTAACATGGTTGTCGTGGTTTGTCCTCCCGTCATAAACAGGTCATTCCATGATCACTGAAATACTGTGTTAAACCAAGACTCCTTAAATGCATTAATTTCATTGTTGGCAATTTATATTACCGAATACAGATTCTATTAGGCGTAAAAAATATATCTTGAGCTGATTTAGATATTATCGATAACACTTATTTATTACTTTATGAAATGTATCGATAAATTAAAACAATTATAAAGGGTGCAAAATGTATTCCCAGTGGAACTACTTTAAAAAAAGTTTGTATCCCTACGCCTGTATTGCAGACTGCACCAAGGTCTGTCCCGACGGATACTTCATGTTGAGGCCGTGCAAGACTGACAGCAATTCACACTGCAGAGGTATGTACTAGATATGTCTGCTAACACTGTCTTTCTCAAATCTTTGTGGACTATGAATTCTTAATTGTTATCAATAATTGTTTTCATTAATCCAAAAATAATTTCGTGAAAATGTAAAAAAAAAAGAAAAATGAAATAAATATTTTAAAAAGTAAATAATATTTGTGACTAGATTGTCATGTACAAAACTGGCTTCTAATTTAATTAAAACGTTTAATTAATTTCAGAATGTAACAAGCAGTGCATGATGGGAGACTTCGAGTACCAGCAATGTCAGAAGAACACCGACAGAGAATGCAGAGGTTCGTGAAGTCACGTGTCATAGGATTTCATTGGTAGTACAATGAACCACTGATAATAATGCTCTTCAATGTACCGCAGAATCAGATAAACTGTGGGTTTTGGCTTCGATCCCATTTTTCATTAACATATTCAAGGTACATGTCATTCTATGAATAGAATTAACAATACAATTATGTACAATGTAGCTTTTATTAGTATTTCCATGTAGAACTTTGTCCATATTTGATGATGGCCATTGAAAGGAAGTGATCATATTTTCACTTGAAGAACTTGAGAAACATTACTCAATGGTAGTGTTGGGATTTATTTTGCAATTGATTGACCCTTTCCATGTTGGATTAGGCACATTCACTGCTCTTTGTGGCATCTCTGATTACCTCCAGCATGGAGAGGGTTAACTGACCAAATCATATACTATGCAACAGTTCTGATTCTCTGCATCTTTCTGGTTTTAGGTCTTAATACTCTACCTGTCCCAGAGGTATCACAAAACATAATTCTGGAGAATCTGTACGGTGTGGTTGACCAGACGGTCAGAGAGGATTATCTCCCTTCCATGCAAGGGGACACCATTGTCTTCAATCTGAACAGAGGTAAGTAGATGGGATGACACCAATTGATGAATGAACTATTTAACTACTGTAAATCATGAAATTAATGAGAGCAGAATATTAATGCGAAAAATGCGGCCGCTGTATTGTCGCATTTAATTGCTGCGCGTTAAAGGTAAGACTTGGAGGAAAACATGTATGGTGACATGGCCGTTCGCATTTTATTGGTGTCGCATTTATGTCTATTAATTTAGGTCGCATTAAATTAGTGACGCATTAATTTCGTGATTTACAGTATTAGCGACGTGTAAACTCAAGTATTGAGTAAAAGTAGGTAACTAGAATGTCTTGTTTTTCTTACTTTCATTCAATCTTCACAAAAACAGACATCTGTTATGATATATCTTTACTTCGCCTACAGTAGTGATAGTTTTCACAGCAAATTTGAGATTTGGATTACAACATCATGAATGATCAAGGTGAAGAGTTGTCTTTTCCTGTTGCCAGGGAGTGACATGAAGGTGAAGGTGACCATGAAGTCAGTGCAGGCTGCCCAGCTGTTTGTGCCGATCAACTCGTCAGAGAACGGCAGCTTCAAGGCGATACCCCAGTCTGGCACCCAGAGTCAGATACTGCGACAGTTCTGCCCATCGCCGGTGCCCGACCACTACATTCTCCACCACGACAAACTCCTGGTAAGACCACGTCTGCCAATGTGCAGTTGTTTCTTAATTAATCTCTCAAAGCTACTGGTATTTATTATAATAATTAAGACAGGCATGGCAATTTAAAACTCATCATCATTTATTTAACTCTGGATATACTAGTGCAAATTGGATTCAGTAAAGAAAGAAAAAAAATCACTTTTGATGTTTTCAATAATAATTTTCTATGCATTGTATTTTTGCAAATGGGTGAAAGATTCCTGCAGTGATGTTAAACACCATAATCACTCACTCACTCACTCACTCACTCACTCACTCACTCACTCACTCACTCACTCACTCACTCAATCACTCAATCAACCAATCAATCAATCAATCAATCAACCAATCAATCAACCAATCAACCAATTACTCGATCACTCATTCAATTACTCTCACTTACTCACTGTGCATCCTGGTGTTTTCAGAACGTCACGTATAGCATGGATTCCAGTCAGACGCCGATGCCCTGTCAATCATACCAGACGGTGGGCTATTTCCCAGGGTACACTGCGGCTGGCCCCTCCCACTTCATGTACTCACAGCCAGGACCAATGACAGACTTGTTTGACGGCATCCGGCCAGAATTCTTCCAGACATCGTCAATATGGGTCGAGAAGTCAAAACGGTAAAATTATTTCCACAGTTCCACAGTTTTATCTTAAGATAAAAAAAAACTATGCCTTATAAATCATTTAATCATGGTGGAGAAATAGTAAAAAACATTAATAAGTCTGCATGTAGACTACAACCCTGAAAAGTAACATAGTGTAGTAATTTGTATTGCATCCTGAACACAGCCACACATGTAGACTACAACCCTGAAAAGTAACACAGTGTAGTAATTTGTATTGCATCCTGAACACAGCCACACAACCCTGAAAAGTAACACAGTGTAGTAATTTGTATTGCATCCTGAACACAGCCACACATGTAGACTACAACCCTGAAAAGTAGCATAGTGTAGTAATTTGTATTGCATCCTGAACACAGCCACACATGTAGACTACAACCCTTAAAAGTAACACAGTGTAGTAATTTGTATTGTATCCTGAACACAGCCACACATGTAGACTACAACCCTGAAAAGTAACACAGTGTAGTAATTTGTAGTGCATCCTGAACACAACTCTGGGACTGTCTATTCCAGGTGCCAGCACTACAGCAAGAGATGCGAAGACTGCACGCGGGACTGCGCCAGGCAGATGGTGCAGTCCAGCTCCCAGTGCTCGGTCCTGGGCAGC
Source organism: Lepetodrilus fucensis (assembly GCA_032361325.1). Taxonomy (NCBI): domain Eukaryota; kingdom Metazoa; phylum Mollusca; class Gastropoda; order Lepetellida; family Lepetodrilidae; genus Lepetodrilus; species Lepetodrilus fucensis. Next base: position 12,604 of record JAUTBV010120730.1, read on the forward strand.
GAGAGTGACAACGGCTTCTCCCCGCGGCTCCGTGTCTGCTACACCTGCTGCGCACACAACAACTGCAGCAGCGACTGCAAGGACTACCACAAGCGCCACTGCCAGCCCAAGAAGTGAGTCTTTAGTGGGCATGGAACAGTTAGCCTTAGCATTTATGTAGTTCAAATGAGAGCTTTTTAGCTAGACGGAAGTAATCGGGGTTGTTTGATTTGCATCCTCGCCGTCATGTGACATGTGCTTGCAGTTACCTCCCTCCAAAGCGACCTTTGGTGTTAGGTTGGATGTCAATTAATGGTTGACACCTCCCAAAAACAACACAGACAGCAGTTGCTAGTAGACACTGTAGTTTATTAGTTTACAATTTGTAACAAACTTCATCATAAATAGTTTGAAGAATTTGAATTAGTTTTTAAATCAGTTTAGATGGGTAAATCTACGTGATCTGCTAAATAAAGAAGTGAACAGACTGCAATATGTAATAGCAAAACAAACAACGCACTTGTTCAAAGAAAACCGCAGTTCGCT
>JAUTBV010120741.1:0-13127 GCA_032361325.1 Lepetodrilus fucensis
TCATGATATGATCCTAGTGCATCTCTCACTCTCTCTCTCTCTCTCTCTCTCTCTCTCTCTCTCTCTCTCTCTCTCAACATTTAACATTCGTTGAATGTATCACAGAGCCTCAAATGCCCCAGGTAGCGGGGCGAGGGTTAACCAAAGCAACCTTTTAAAAACCTTACTGTGTCAAAGAACGAATTCACTTGTTAACAGGAAAGAAACTAGGGGCAAAACACCTATTTACAATGTGGTACCCTAATTAGGAGGTACCCTCCAATTTCATGTCGAGTACTAATACATGGAGAACATTCATTCTCTCCCCTGAGGACGGGACACGCGCGCGCGCGCGCACACACACACACACACACACACACACACACACACACACACACACACACACACACACACTTTCTCACCGCATATTACATGAAGTTGATAAGAATTGTTTTTATTTCCTGCTATATTACACTCTTGAATTGAACACAAATCCCTAATATAAACCTCTGTTGCTTCTCCCTACATCGTATAACGTTTAGATCTCGACCTGCTATGAACACAATCTCATTAAAATCATATCTCAGCGTAACGCAGCGAGTATCTGTTTGAGCGTTAGTTTCAGATCTTATTTTAATGAGACTGCTATGAACACTTTTGTACAATGCTGGAGTACTAGTAGACCGCATGAACACTCTCCCTGAATAAATTAAGATGCTCCTACTGGTCTCGGCCAGCGCAGTTACCCATTTGGTAGAGAGTTGAACTCGCAATCCAGCAAGTTGGTTTTGAATCCCAGGGATCAGCAGTGGTCCTGTTTCAATAACGTACACATGTGTCACGGTTGTTCATGCACTAGCTGCAGATATGTAGCTAACAGTTTATTATCTATCATGGCACCCCTTAGCTTAGAGGGTGCCCATAATAAATAGCAAAATAGTAAACGGGGCATTGTCTAGCTACAGAACTGCAGCTATACATGCACATGCATGTTCAGAGGGGAACAAAAAGAAGCACCCATAAAATCACCACGACTTCATGTAAGTAAAAGTTTATTAAAGAATGGAATCCGGTGAACCCAGTCTACAGATCACAGAATGCTTCACCTTTGTATGAAAGATGGCCACAGAGACCCGGGCAGTCACAATATAGTCATCCTCTGAAACAACCGGCCAATGACCATGAGTTTCTGAGGATGTTACAAATAGCATGACAAGTCGTTTACTCTATACATACATATATACGACGAGTGATATGAACATATCACTAAATAACAGAGTGGTATGTTTGTTAAACATGTCAAATAATATGTTTGATGAATCCGAAGATAAACACATCCTGGTCACAAATATGTTCATATATATTATATATCTATATATTTGGTGTTTGATGCTATTACGAAATCGGATCGGGTTTCTCCGCCTTTTTCATTTTTTTTTACGGCCAATGTTTAGATTGTACGTTCGCTTCCTCCACTGTACCGATTGTTTGAAATGCTTGCTTTTCTACATTTGTGTCAACATAAACATTGATATTAATTTACAATCCACATGTCTCAGCACATCCTCTGCCATACATGGAGAATCCACTCAGTTTATTCAATGCAGGTACTGAAATCCCACGAGCTGTATGTGAAGGATGGGCTTACGGATGTGGTGAAGCAGATGCTATGATTCATATTGTGGAGTTCTGGGCAAAGTCACGAGAGTAAACCTGTTGTTTGTGGCCAGGGTGTAGTTATCGTAGTTGTAGACTAAATGACGATACAGTCTTCATGCATGTTATTACACATACTAAAAACAAACCAAAGTAGCAAAGCTATATCAGCATCGAACTCTTCACAATGTATACCAGTAAATACAATTATTCCAAACTTTTCATAAATTTACTGGTGATGGTAATGGTGCTTGTGATTATAATGATTACCATCATTATCATTACCATCGTTATCATTGCCATCATTATCATTACCATCATTATCATAATGACATTACTATCTTTATAATAGACCACGCAATTATATCAGTATCATAACCATGCAGTATAATAATATTCATCATCATTATCATTCATATCAATTTATTATTATTAGTAGTATTAATTATTATTATTATTATTATTGTTATTATTATTATTATTTAATGGTATTTAATATTATTTAATAATAATAATATTATTATTATTTTAATATTATTATTATTACCATAACCATTATCATAATGATTACCATCATCTCCACAGCCATCACTATTATCATGCTTAGCCTATGCAAACTATAGGTACATGTCATGAAGTATTTATATAAAGTACATCTTTAAAAGCTATATTGTTCATGTGCAACGTCATGCTTATCATATACATATTTGTATATCCTGAAAAGGCATATAACCACTGTTTGTTGACATATTTCATGGTCAGGCATATTTTACCTGAATGTAAGAACATTTTATTTATCTACATACTGGTTTTCAGTATTATCATATTATTATTATTTGTGTGTATCTCGCGATTAAAAAATGCGAAAATATGGCAACAAACCGTCATTGTATGCTTTTAATATCATCTCATTTTCTCTCGTACTCCTATATATTACGTCTTGAGACCTCAGATATTCAATATTTAGAACGAAATCTGAGCGAACAGTAGGATGGTCCGCATTTGAGTACGATTTCATGCTCAAGCTAAAAATGTACATGAAGTTTTATGAACAAAACTCTGAGTTTAGCATGAAATCGTACTCAGAAAAAGTTTCGTAATCTCGGGGCCTGGGCTCCGTTTCTCACAACAGTTCCTGTAGCTACAATAATTGACTGATCATGTCATTTTAATTGTGTTGTTGTTAGAGTTTTAATCTGTATTCGTCGTGCTGCCTTGATGTAGTTCCACCAGTCAATGCGATGCTACATGCATGGTAACAACTCATCAACACTTAGCTCTGGGAAACTATAATTATATAATAAGGCGAGCGTCTCTAGTTTCTACATTCACTTATTAACGTGTCTACTCTAATACATTCATGTTCTACGTACGCTCTGTGGAGTGCTCTACTTCTCCACTACCGGAAGTGAAGTGCTATGCTTCGCCAATACCGGAAGTGGAGTGATCTAGGCTACTTAAACCACTACGGAAGTCGTATTATGCTTCGCTACTACCGGAAGTTGAGTATTTTACTCGGGTACTATCAGCAGTCGTGTTATAGGCCTACTTCGCCACTACAGGAAGTGGAGCATTCTACTAGGGTTACTACCGGAAGTGGGGTATACGCTATATTTTTCAATTACTGGAAGTTGAATGTTCTACTCAGGTTACTACCGGAAGTGGATTTACATTTCACTACTACCGGAAGTAAAGTGATATACTTAGACCATTACCGGAACTGGATACCAATATGCCTGACATTGTCACATTTAAGCACAGGCCTCCAACATAGAGTTCCATGCAATATTCTAAACACATATGGCGCTATTAACATGCGTATCTTACTAGATGAGAAAACAGTTTAGTATCTTACATAGTTTAAGCATTGATAATAACTTATGTGAATATCTATTGCAACACGTCTAAGAGGTGAGTGGTTAGGAATTAAAGATACAAGCACAAAGAATGTACAGCATCCGGTATCTTATGTACATTTGCATATATTCATATTGATCTTTAATTCAGTACAACGTGTACATATTCCTCTGTATTCTATACAAAGCAAATGAACTGATGTCTAGGAATCGCATTGTATCAGTACAACAATAGTTTCTTACTTATCCCGATAAAGCAAACACAATACAACATAATAACTATATGACATCGTATTCGGAATTCGTATTGCTTGGTTATGATATCTGAATGTCGAATTCGATTAAATAACACTTACGATTTCGTGTTCAAATGTGATACTATATTAGCATAAATACGTTCGAGACACACAAATAATACATGTTTGTTGTGGCTTTATAGGAATACTAAATGGTTGTTGAACATACTATTTAAGATACTTTGTCCAATAGGCCACTCACGACCTTACTACTATAGATAGTCCTACATAAATAGCTATATAGATAGTAAAATAGGCTAATGTTCACACTAATTAGGGCAGGTGGGGCAGGTAGTGTGCGTCCCCTGTAGGTACACCCATACTATGGGGATGTCCGGGTTACCTTGCTAGGTACGCTCAGAGTATAGTATACCAATAGGAAACGTGTGTGGTATAAGCATAAGATGTTCATTCTTCTAGCGTAACATTCTCAGTATTAATAAAGTATCATTTCAGTGTGCATGTAGCATTGTAATTTCGTAATGACCAATACCTTTAAACAACTATCTTTACACTGAAACATCTTGTGACACTGAAACGTCTTGTGGAACTGACACAATCTTTAGACGGAAAACTCTTGTGATATTGAAACATCTTTTGACACTAAAACGTCTTGTGACTCTTGACACATTTGTACACGAACACACCTTGTGATATTGAAACATCTTGTGACACTGAAACATCTTGTGACACTGAAACACCATGTGACACTGAAACACCTGAAACAAATCGATGCCGACTCTGCGCGACAGAGAAGCGCATAATCACAGTATTATGGTCGGATTATTTATTCCTTCCTCCACCAGCTTGTCCGAATCCACTTTCTCCTCCAATCCGGGTATAATCCGCAACATGTCGTCCACCTGCGAGTTGCGCTTCAAGTACAAAGTCACGTTCACCACAGCGGCCACCTCTGACGACATGAAGGAAATCCCCGCCGAGAAGAACGACCACCCGTACTTGTACTCGAACCCCCCGACGTCTTTCTTGCTGCTGGCCCTGTATCCGACCTCGTCGTTTATCGCAGAAATGTACAGAATTATCCCCACAGCTAAGGCAAGTCCTGCAACACAGACGAGTGAGTGAGTTACTGTTTTGTGTGTGATATTGACGTGACCATGGTGTCGGATTACAAATGGTGGTGAAATGTTGCCGAAATGTTAATGGTGTACATCTAATAATTGGTTGAACATTATTGTATTTATTATGGATTTCAGCATCCCACTTGTTTTGACGGGGAGATAAGTATGAAATGATGTTTTGTAATGAATGTCTGTATGGTATTGACAATGATGACACTGTTACCTGTGAGGACGTAGAAAACTGCGCACACAAGCGTTCTGACGTCGGCGTAGTAGCTGCCCATGACGTTGAGGACGACGGCGATGCCTGCTAGGATCAGGGCCGTTACAGGAAGAGGCACGGATCCTCGCATGGCCGCTGAAACAGGAACGGCCAGTATACTATAGTAGGATTCTTTTAAATAGAGTCCCTGTTGTTTTGCAATTTATAAATAATACAGGTGTTTGAGCCGAGTTTGCTGTAAGTTTTCGTGAAAACGGACCCAAACCCCAGTATATTCTGCTTGTGTACCATCTGAGACATCTCCAGCATGGGAAATGGCGCTTTAGCAGTGCTTTTTTAACATTTCCACTATATAACTTGCAGTGTTGCTGTTTTGGTTTCTACGTCACAACTCTAATTAGCATATATCCACATGCCTCTTAGCGTGCGTTGTTCAGTAAAGGTTTTTGTACACTGGACCCATTTCCCCAACATTTTCCCAACCTTTGTTGTTACAACACCGTGTTGGGAAAATGTTGGGAAAATGTTGCTAGTGTACACAGGGCAAATTAGTTTTACAACATGTTGGAGAAATGTTGGGAAAATGTTGGGAAAATGTTGCTGTAGTGTACACAGTGTCTAAAATCAGATGTTGGGAAAATGTGTCCAGTGTACACAGACCTTAATCCATCAGGGAGAGGGTTAAAACAACTTACCATTCCTGAATATAGTGCTACCAAGCTTGGAGAAACATCTGGACTTCCTTCTTACTTTTACACACAGTACTAACTAACACCAAGAGAAAACTGCCTAGAAGTGTTTGAGAAAGTTCCCAAGGTAACAGTGCACCGCTAGCATACCCTCCCCTCACCTGTGAGTGAGAACAATACAGTAATTAAGTCACCTGTCAGGCAGCATGTCACCTTCACTTTCAGGTGTTAAACAGTTTGATTGACAGCTTGCAGCCCTGATAGAAGAATGATTCCATGAGTTCCTCAATATACAGTCATTGCACAATTTACTGATTTACTGATTTGTGAACTAAAATTGCAGTATAGATTTTCTGTTTGAAATCGTAAATGGTAAACCTGTAATCTCATAGAACTGACCCCAAAATAAAGAATAAAAACATAATAAAAGGGTATACATGGGAATTGAAAGCTCAAATTAACAACTTATTAAATATGTTTATAATTACTGATAATTTGTCACAATACATATAGTAACTTATTTGTATTATTAAATAGGCAGTGCTCATGGTAATTGACAATATTTTTATGTTAAATCGAAACACAATATTTAATAAGTAAAATAATACAAATCCAAACACAATTTCTTAGCTTGTAATTCAATATTTTTGCCTTTGCATTAATCTTAAGTTCATTGTACATGTACCATGTTCTACAGACATGATAGTTAATAAAAACCCATGTATGGCAGTATTAGTGTTATAGTGAGGAGCCCACACACATCAAATACTTGATCTCTAATTGAAACACACACACTAGTAAATGTATAACAATGTTTCTGTTAAGTGACATCTGTTTGACTAACAGAGAGTCCTAAGTGGATTATTCAATTAGTTAATTGCATTCAGGGACTGCTGGGTGAGCCACTGATCCAATCACAGAAGCATGTTGTTCTAGTGCAATGAAGCATGACTTGTGAACTTCTAAATGTGTATGTTTAAACTTAGAATTCAGGATTAGGGTTATTCACCATGTTCACAAATAGACTTGTACTATTTGTCACACTGTAGCCACTAAACACAGATATTATATGAACAAACTAAATAAATAGTACCTGTATTGTTCATGATCAGAATTAATCTAATTAAAATCAGATGAGTAGTATAAGAGTTTTTCCTTTTTGTATATTTGTCTGGTGAAAGTGCTACAGCTATTATTTTAGAACTAATTTTCATTCGACTAGATCAGAATTAGAAACAGCTTTTGTCATCAAAAGCCCATGCTACATTTTGGTACTATTTGGAAAAGATTTTTAGTTCACCAAAAAATGACATGTGTATTCAATCAGTGTTCTGATATTGTCTATGTCCGATGATGATATTGTCTATGTCCTATGATGATATTGTGTGCAGTGTAGATTTGTGAAGTCTCAGGTCTGTATGCACAAATGTAGTTCAACCACAGTTTAGGCTAAACTGTCGGTATGAACCTTAAGCTGCAGTTTAACTAAACTACATCTGTGCATACGAGGAGTGGTAAGTGGTGGCACAGTGGTACGTCATCAGAATTTGGAGCCAAAGGTTCCGAACCTACCCTGGAGATTAAAGATCAATATTCACGGAAGCTGTCTATATATGACTCTTGGCTGCTCTACACTAGCCACAACTTGTAGATCTTGCCAAACACACTATCTACCTCTAATGCCCCGAATGTTCATCACATGCCTTACACTTACAGTGTCACATAACTTATTCAAATATTTACAAACAATTCAGTTGCATTGAATATCCTTTCATGAACAACTAATCATATAAATATAAGCTTCCATTTAAAGATCTACATTACAATGAAGCTAGCATTATTCTGCATAAAGCGTGTTTCCTGTAATATGAAGCTTGAAGAATACCGTCAATACAGCCCAGATTCCAACAGCTTTCAGCTTGAGAATGTGACACCACCAAGACAGATACACTGTATATTATATCAATGATGTGGATATGATTAACAACACATAATCCAGCTGATTATCTTCATAACACCGTATTTCCTCTCTACCCAGTCTTCAACGCCAATCAACTATATGGGCTTATATGGTCTATCATTGCCAATCTTGGTCTTATGGTCTATCATTGCCAATCTTTCCGCAGAAAAAAAAAACAACCACTGTCTATCAGCTAATCAGAGTGTTAGTCTCATGTTGAGTTGAAAATTAGACATATTTGTTCAGCATGGCAGCTAAAATTGATGAAGGGGATAATATTCACCCCTGGATTGTCTGCGGACAAAGGCTCAAATGAAACGAGGGATCAACTTGTCAAACATACAAGGCCTGGTGGATAGGACTCATTATGGCTGAAGTAAGCTTGCATAAGAGATGATGTTAACAAGTGGCATTGACAAATGGGATATTGGCTATTACATGCAAGCATTCAAAAGGCTGAGGTGCCTAAATAGGCATTCACTGCTTGAGTGACAGCATGACTGAAATATCATACCAAGAAAACAGAAACAGTATTTGTAAACAGTTGTGAAATGTGAATGGAAAGTGTTTAGCTTCTTGGTCAAACATTGAGACCACTTTCACGTCAAGGTCGCAGTCTGTCTTCTCGGTGTTACAGCACAAGGGAGACATTATTGGAACATTGGAAGAGCTTCTCTATTCAAAGCCTTTGCACATCCTATAGTGGAACAGACTTTCTGGGGAAATGTTGTTTTTTAGTATCTTAATAATTAAATAATAAGTATGTCATTATTTATTAAAGTTGGCACAGGTATGTCTCAAAGGCTGATTTTTAATTATAACCTTTTGCAACATGATGGTCACCATCATGGTCACCTGTATCTCTAGGGGAGGTAACCTGAAGAAATGGTTATCTCTATGTATGCATGGTGTGTGTCCAACAGAGGTTGTAGGAGCTGCTAGCATTATAACAATGTACATCATGTGCCATCAATCTTAACCCTCTCCATGCTGTACATGTGCTGTACATGTGCCTAATCCAGCAGAGTGTTAAAGGATGGTGTCTTATTTTCTGCAACTTATGATGTATTTGTACAACACAATTGGTTCATCATTTGACAATAACAATAATAAACAGCAAAACATAACACATGTATGGAAGAACAATGTTAAGCTTGAAGGTCGTTTTAAACAATAAAAGAGAAAATAATACATTATTCTGATTAAAAGTTAAAATAGAATTTCCTCGAGATACTGCTCATAAAATGAAGTAATGTTCATAGTTATAGTCCAATAATTGCCTTCAAGACCAGTTACAGCTGACCATAATTTCTTCACTTATTAACTGTTAATTAATTCTGTATACTTGGGATGTTTATCATAAACAAACTCTTCAAGACAGTAAACACACAGCAATGGCGTAACACCTACGTGAAAATGAAATTCCTGAGGCAAGCCCCCTAGTCCCTTCACATAAACCATAATCTTTATTATCCCGTCATAACTTTTCTATCTCCAAATGATCAACTACAACCCAGCATTTTTATCTTTAGCTAAACAATAAACTTCCGCTCCAAATACTCCTGACGGAAATTCACAATCAACAACAACTCTGTACAAAGGGTATTGTTCTGAGTAATTCCTGCTGATACCTGCTTCCCAACAACAGATTCTAAGCTATGACAAGCCCCTTCAGAAAGCTTGGCCAACACGCTCCCATATTGTGAACCAAGTGTGAACATTTATTAAGTCCACAGTGAGAAAAAGGACGAGGAAATGGCCATTCATTGACTACTGGTTGGAGGTGACCAGCTAGTGGCTAGTCTTCTCTGGCCAACTGTTTGTCCAGTCAACAAGTTTGTGCCGAATTTTTAAACAGTATGGCAAATTACAGAAGAAGAAAAATTACCAGTATTTTTTATTTTTGTTTGTTATCTCCAAATAATAATTGTCCATTAAGAATGTTAGAGGGAACATTAGGAAAGAATGTTTTGAGGGAATTTCTCAAGTTATGTCAAGTTCAAAGTACAAACTTTTAAATTTGTACATTTAATCAACAATGTACGCAAATATAAAATCATCAGTAAAGAAAACTATTTTGACAATGTTAAATTGTTAATTGATTTCCATGATATTCAATAAAGGAAACAGTTGGACCTCATTGTGTAGCCATTAAAGCCTTGAGCAATTGGCTTCAGCCATCAGATACCGTCTTATCCTCCAAACTATCTTTATTCACATTTCCATGTTTGAACCCTGTTGGCCTTTCAGTTTCGTCTCCTTAATTATCGCCAAGCCATCTCCAAACACACCGACACCCCAGAGATAGTATCTAACTAGCTTCCCTTGTTGAATTGCGGCACACACCTTCAAAGGAAAAGTTCAAGAGTTAGTCTAAGGTTATCTCCTGCAAACATCTACCTGTACCGTCGACAAGTTTACCTGTGAAAATCATGAGCTACCTGCCTATTCTTCTCCTGTTCACACCTGTGGAATGTGGGCCGCTGAGTGATAATGTGAATCTAACCGGCAAAACTCATCCTCTTGGGAAAAACATTCGTCAGAGATAAATTAGTCGAGGATACAGTTGTCAAGAGGGGTATAGAATTCCATCATTAAAGTCGGTTTATGTTTGACTTTTGTTTGTAATCTTTGTGAGAACTCTTCTATCCAATCAGGATGACTTGTGGATGTTTGAGTCGGTGTTTGAATTACTACCTTTATTGGGTATCTAAGGTTAGGGATAATATCAGCTTACTGAAGCAATTTGGTGTATGTATTATTTTCAATTACCTTGAAGGTGTCATCAGCAGTCCATGTTCAAAAGCATCCTTGACACCTGCTATCAATAGATGTCATAGGAACAATATTTCAGGTGAAATAAATACTGTTGAATTGCCCAGAAACCAATAGTTACTAACACAATTATTCTGCTTCATATGGTAAATATGTTTTAGGGGGAGTATATCATTACAGAATAAGCCTGTTGCCATGAGAACATTGGACAGCTCTCACAATGATAGATAAATACAGTAATTTACACTGGAATCAGATAATCAAACAATATGTGAAAAACAACTGGAATGAACAGAAGCATATCCCAAGTTGCATAATGTTTTATAAACTCACTACATCAATATCAACCTAGAATTAGATGTACTAAAGCATTGTATTGAATACTAGACCACTGAATGCACTTCTACATCAAGCAATGTGATTTTAAGCACTGCAAACTAAAATTCTATGTTATACTACATTAACTGCAAATTAGAATATATTTTTTTTAAATTTAGAAATCTTAGATTTTCCACTTTGGCAGGTTTGATATACATCACATGTATACAGACAAAGTGCAAAATAAGTCATATGGTCGACATTACGCACTTTCCTTCAGTAGTTTAGATATATCAATCAATACTTAAAGAATGCAATATTTCGCACCATTTTCATGATTAAAGTACATGTACAACATGTAAATTATTAAAGTACAGATTGTGTGGATGATATAGGGCCTACATGTATCACTGTCGAAATGTATGTACGGTACCTGTAAAAAAACACACCACCTGAATAAAAACTGAAATTAAGAAAAATATAAATAAAAAGATTCAGATACCCAATCTCAACCCAAGACTACAAATGTGGACAAACTCATTCAAACTGTGTTTCTCCACCATACAGCCATCAACATGTCACACTCCAGAACTTATGTAATGTACAAGGCTTGTCAGCGGGGAGGAGATTGACATCCCACTGGTGCCCAGTCAGCTGGTTGATCATTCACAATACACACAAGGCATCAAGCATGTTCACCTGTCACTCTCACAATATCTTCTACAAGCTGCCACTGCAGGCAGTCTGAGATGGGATAACACAGAATTTGAATACAAAATTAAATTCCCATCAACCCCTGCCATAAACTGCTCTATACGTGTTTAAGAAAATACTTCAATGTATGCCTGAGTGAGTTACTTATAGAACAGCACAATTCAGAAAATCTTCTCTCTCACTAATGTCCATGATAGCATAATGCTCTTCATAAATTAGAGCTATGAAATTTGCCATAAACCTTAATACTGTCATAAAAATATTTTTAAATATTTTCAATTGACTACATTGAAATTAAAGCATGAAAGATGTATTTCCCACAATTCTATATATTTTATTCATTGCAGTAAAGATTATAGATATAAATATAGATTTAAATACTTTTATTCCTTATACTTAAATACTTAATTTAAAAAAATATATCATTTCAAGAGTCAACAATAGCATAAGAAACGACATGTAAATGGATCAAAAGAACCATATAACTCATTCAAAGCAGTAAAAGGTGAAAATTACTATAATTATATATAATTATTAAGAGTTTCCTGATAATTATCATCCCAGTCTGTGAACAACAGCCCAGGAAATGTGGTAACAAATGCTACCTGACATACACTACAGTCACAATATTACATCATCTATGAGACAGACACACCAACATTCACAGCAGATAATCTCCAGCAGGGTGCACACAGCTGCCCATAGTGGCATTACACTTCTAACTGTTAGTCTGTTACAGTTGAAAATCAGAGCACAACATTTGCAGCCTCACATTCCTTTGTTGCCAAAGGTGTACTTTGTGGCTATACAAAATGTGCACTTTAGGACATAAACAAACTGTACGTGTTGATAGGATATAAATATTATAAGTGGCGGTTGTCATTTCAAGTTGATGTACACACCTTATATTGAAGAAATATTTATAGACCACTTATAGGCTTAGTCATGATAATGATAGTATGACTTTGTGATTTTTTGATATTATAGATACAGTATACTGTCTTGTCATCGACAGTTTTGTCAAATCCTACTACTATTTAGCATGTTTAGTGATGCATGAGAGGTTCATTGATCTGATATATATTTATTTCAAGTGTAACAAAATTAGGTTGTGTAACAATCTAGCAACTAAAGAGGTGTATAACAACTACATGACAGGATGAGCTGTCTGTACTGTGGCAATGCACTCATCATTCTTGGTCTGTCAGTACCAGCATGTGCTCCAGGTTTACTGCAACATTCAGTGCTACAGATGTTGTGGGTTTCCTCCTGCCCTAAACTGGCAAGCCATGATACTAGTAAGTGAAAGAATCTTGAAAGCAGCTCGATCCAAATCCAATTGTAAAAAAAAATGAAATTGAAAATATATAAAGATTCACAATGTTACCATTACCCCAGGTATATCAGAAATTTTGTTTTACAAAGTAATAATGAATACTTTTATATTATTAGCTTAAAATATAATTGTCACAGAATGTAGGAATTAACTAGAAACTGATATTTATGGTCGGACATCCATATTTCGTTACCCTAAGCACAACTCGATGTTTAAAATATTACTTAAATAAGGCCCCCAAAA
>JAUTBV010120752.1:0-13126 GCA_032361325.1 Lepetodrilus fucensis
TTTATTGCATTCTAAATTTATATCACTACTCTCTCTACTTGGAAGTGTAGGCATCATTGAATGTGGAGTGATTTGGTAACTTCCAGCTACTTTCCAGCCATGTGAGTGCTTGTTGATATACAGTGCGTCTTTGAGTGCATTTTGCCAATTCCTGACATGATGTACATGCCCTTTTATCTATGAATCATGGAGCCCTTCTGTACAAGGGGATATGAGCCTATTACATATTGATATATAAGTTTTCCATCAGCAGGCGCTCAAAGTAACCTATTTTATATGATAAATGATAAGGGGAAAAAAACACGTGGTATGCCACCTTATGTTTTAAAGCCATAAATAAAAATGGCCTTCACTGAAATATAGATCTGTTCATACTAGTGATAACAGTATAACTACAGCAAAAATATTGGATATATTTTCTTTGTATTAAATGTGTTTTTTTTACTCAAAGCATCTATTACTACTGTATAATAGTCCATGGGCTGATTGGCTTGCATTTCCGTCAAAACATGCTTTTTCACACATCATCTTGTAAGACTCCTAGAAACATAATTATGATGTCTAGACCCACAGTTTGTTGGTCAAACAATCCATTATGAAGAGTAATACATCAAGTTACCCAAATAGCGCAAGCCGGCATTTTGATTTTCAAAATGGCCGCCATTAAATGTCGTTTTTCGTCATATTTGTATAGGGAAGATTTAAAGGCGTGCCGTGCACCACAAAATTATCCTAGAACCCCAAAGATTGGTATTATTTAGTTTAGGGGATCCCCATCATTGATAATGTACATGTTACCAAGAAAGATGTTGGGTTGCACTGCGAATTTCCGCCGTTTTTCGATGGCCGTCATCCGAAATCAATGTCTTCACATGTCAGCTTAAATGATTCCTGGAAACAAAACAATAGTATAATCCAGCAATTTAAACAGCATGGAACTAACAAGTTTACTAGAAACGAAATAATATTTATGGGACATAGGCCAAGCCACCCTCGACTTTTAAAAATGGAACGTTTCGGCATAATGTGGGACTTTTCATATACTAGTATCCACAAAAACACTTTCATGGATTTAGGTGAGAATACTGAATTTTTTTAACAACACTCTCAAATTAGATACAAGTGAATATACTTTGCAGTTATAGCTAAGAACTAGTCCAAAACAACCATAAATATCTTTGATATTATGCCTTTAAATTGTTTTCTTGTAGATATATACGGTATAGGATTTCATCTATTTGCAGATTATTTCATCATGGATGCGGAAGAATTTCGTAAACGCGGCCGAGAGATGATCGACTACGTCGCCGACTATCTGGAAACTCTCCGGAAACGACGTCCATTTCCGACGGTATCCCCCGGATACATGAAAGAGCTGATTCCAGATGAAGCTCCGGAAACTCCCGACCAATGGGACAGCGTCTTCAAGGACATCGAGAGAGTCATCATGCCCGGAGTATGTGCTATTGTTTATCTCGGTGAAACCAAATCCGAAACCAACGCTAATCAAAAATGCGGACAGTAGATTAGATAAGCGGGTCAAGTCAGATATGGGATTTCGAGCGCGTACGCGAATAACGCTGCTCACCTCGTTATAAGACACCGGCGAAACTTGTTATTTCCATATTGAAGCTGAACATCAACACATACTAGAAACAGTATTTTTAGTTTTTCTCCAACAAACCATCACAAGGAATCATCAGTAATCCAACTGCAGTCAACGTGCACCGGATGTATGTATTTTCAATCTGCCGCCAAAATTAGAAATATAAAAATGTATAGTTACACATAGATAATGGACTATCTTTTAGAAAAATGTAAAGTCATACTGTATATATAGTGTTTGTCTGCAACCATTTTCCTATTTTTTAACACATATTTTTTACAGAGAAATGTGTGGCTGAAATTGGCAAGTTTTCCCATATAACATTATAAAAATATTTTACATGTCTACTAGTTAAAAATTCTGGCGATAAGGACTTTTCTACTATTAAAACTTCTGCAATATAAATGAGAGACATTGAAAACAAAATGAGCGAGCACGGCTGTTGTACGTGGTGTCTGGCTTGTAGTATCAATAGTGAAATCAGACGACTGAATCAAATTACTTTTCAGCTGATAGTTTAGCAGAGATCGTCATTTAAACATGGATTATTTTTGGTATTAGTGATCAGAGGTGAAAACTACACATGGTTAAGGTATGCTTTTGTAACTTCCCTATTTTGTTTACATTTTTATCAATTTTATGTCGATCCAAGCCGAGTCATCGGCTTTTTGGACGTTTCTTTTCGTTTTAATATTTAAATAGTGTGCAATAGCTTCTTTTGGATGTTAAGCATACTTTCGGCGGAGGTCAACGTAGAGTAAATGCGTCGACTCTCTGTTCTACCTGTTATCGACCTGTTGAAATCAGTATATTGATGGATCGGTACAAATTTTAATCTAAGGCCATTTGAAATGCTATGGAAACTTCACTGCGAAATACTTGCGGTACAAATCCCAGTTTTGCGTAGGCGCACCGATCGATTGTTCCAGTCGAGAAACGGCTAGCTATGTAAATCAAAGTCAGATATGGATCGCGAAACAATCGCACAATTACGATGTACTTAAGTTAGAAACATTGTCAGTGGAATCGATTACATGGCGGCTATCAAAATCTAATTGGAAATAATGTCTAGAATTATTAATCGATTCCATGTATTGACTGTACAAATGACTGTGAGTGTCATGTGAACACAGGCACGTGTATAGACGATTCAAACGTGGTAGTCTCCTCTTTGTAAAGCCTCGTTTCCAATTCCAACAGGAATAGTATGTACTATAGATAATTTGAATGGATTTCTTCTCCTTCAAAATGTATGTATGTTTAGCCACAGAAGACAATGGTATGCTTGCCATAGAAGTCAAGAAATTGGGAACATTGGGGACATTTTAAAATCCAAGATGGCCTCCATATGGCGACATCCATTTTTTTGGGGGGTATACCGGTATTCTAAGTATATCAATTACGTGATAATATGTATTCCTTGTGCATATACAATTGAATAATATTTCATCGACTTGGAGCTGTAATATGAATTTTCGTTTATGTTGTCATCCACATTCATATAACGCATATATCCAGAATAACTGCTAAAATGCGCTTATTGGATATGGGTGTATTATGAGTATATCAATTACGTGAAAATAGTTATTTCTTGTGCAAATATAATTGGATAATATTTCATCGATGTACAGGTGTAATATGATTATTGACATGTGTTGCTAGGTAACCCACTGGCATTCGCCACAGTTCCACGCTTATTACCCGACAGCCAACTCTTATCCGGGAATTCTGGGAGACATCCTATCTGATGCAATTGGTTGTATCGGATTTACTTGGGTGAGTATAGTAACCTCGGAATCATTATGTACTTATGTAGGAAATAAATTATACTTCAGAGAGTACGAACATGGCACATTTAGACGAGTCGCTCTTTGCATAATTTGACCAATTTTCTCACAGACACGACCGTGCTTGATAATTGGTATGAAATGTATTGGCAACCGTTTAAATTATTCAAGGAAAAACGGAAGATGGAACAGGTGTTATGGCTCAATTTGCACGTGTGGGTATGTAAAGTAATGCATCATCACGTACACATTGAACATTTGTGCTTGTTCCGTATTTCAGACGTAGCCCTATGGCGTATGCAGACAATAAATACCTACTCAAAGCATTTAGCGATAGCTTTATATATAATATATAAACTTATTTTTTAAATTTATTTATGAATGGTGCAAAAGTGTTTTTTTAAAAGATTTGTATTGGCGTACTAAGTAAGAAACAGAAGTTGTTGTTGTTGTTGTTGTTGTTGTTGTTGTTTTTAATAGGCGCTGCAAGTGGAGCGAATTATATTTATATAGACGTACCCAGTTTACTAATTTTGGTGATAAGCGTGTAGGTGAAATGTGCATGATTGTTGTCTTTTTTACGTACCTTACGTTGCCTCACGATTTATTGCCCGTGAACCATGCTGAGCAGCATAATTCATCTCTCAATCAAACAGAAATTTAAGGATACGATCCTTTGTAATGTCATATTAAGATTTTCTTTGGATTTTTAGTCACTATAAGGCAACAGATTTATGTTAGCCTATCACCGGAATTCCTAGTTTTAAATGATATTCTTCGAAATTATAAAAATAGACATGACGCAATTGCAGCCGCTATTCCATCAAGAATTTACCAAGATAATCTACACAATAATTCAAATAGTGGTACGTGTCAGTGTATTTCATGCCAACTTATATAACTGGTTCACAGGCCTCGAGTCCCGCGTGTACGGAGCTGGAGGTGGCGATGATGGACTGGCTGGCGAAGATGTTACATCTGCCTGACGAATTCCTCTTCTCCTCCGGTGGCCAGGGCGGGGGCGTGATACAGGTGGGCGAATTCATCTGGGGACGAATCGTACTGACGATAAAATAGTGAAAATCTTGCATCTATTTACACAATTCAGGTCGTATTATGTCATATCCCTCAATAAACCTTATGAAGATGTACAGGTCATTCTTCATGGCTTTTACATATTGCTCGTATCATGTAGTTATCTCCCTTTTGCAGGGAACGGCTAGCGAGGCGACACTAGTGGCGCTGTTGTCGGCAAGGACGATGTTCATCAACAACATGAAGAAAGACAACCCTGAGCTGGACACTGGCGCTATTTTAAACAAGCTGGTGGCGTACACCTCTGACCAGGCGAGTCAAAACTATAACACTTATTTTATTTTATATTAATATACTAGTTTCTCCACTACTAACCATTACTTTTAAAGGCATACAACCATGATTTCTTAACTTATTTCATGGTCAAACGAATTTTACCTGAATGTAAGTATATATATATTGTATTGGTCTGTACAAGTATATTGGGCACAAGCTACATTTTCCGCAGGTCCCACTGTTTTTCAACTATTTAATCTTTTCTCTTCTCATTATTTTGTATTGTTCTATCTCGAGGTAGAAAATAAATACAAAAGTAACATAAAATATTAAAATGTTGAAAACCAATGGGACATGCGGAAAATTTAGCGTGTTTATCCAGTATGCTTGTATTATAGATAAATCAAATGTACATACTTTCGGGTGAAATACGTTTGAAAATTAAATCTGAACACACAATTTGTTTGTATGTCTTTTAAACAAACTGGAATTACCGTAAATATTTATTTTAATTCGAACCTCTTAAAATATATTCCCAATATAGGTCAACTTTCTTTGACAAATTTTTCTTTTGGTAACTGACAATGTATCCCAATAAGCATCCATATTCAAAATGCTACCGCTGATATTTTGTATTTATTTTGTTTTCGTCTCTTCAGTCTCATTCGTCCGTAGAGCGTGCTGGTTTAATCGGAGCAGTGAACATGCGCAAACTTGAGTCAGATGACAAAGGGTCATTGAGAGGTCAAACTCTGGAGTCTGCCATTGCAGAAGACAAAGCAAAGGGTCTAGTACCATTCTTTGTGAGTCCATTTGTTTTACTGTTACACTATATTAATACTCAATAGAATAATGGTAAACTATAGGTACAGTATACTACGTTGGTGAATGGTCCAGCTGTGAATGAGTACCCGGTAGGAAGAGATGGAATTGTGAATGTAAAACCTTCTAGCGCCTTAACTGGCAGCTTGGGTTGTATACTCCCCAAGGAGCTGAGAAGGTGAAATGAGTGCACATTGATCCATTGACCGGGGTAATAATATAGCGCTATGAGCATGCTTCTAAAACATGGATTTGGCGCAGTATAAATGCGCTTATTATTATTATTATTATTATTATTATATTATTATTACTTACAGATTCGCATTTCTTGTGTGGAACACGGAGTAAGCATTTCAGACACTCCTCGGTTGTGCTCTGTTGAAGACACATACATAAATATTATATCATTGCAGAGACCATATACAGATCTGTACACCGTCTCTGGTCAGTTAAGCATATTGTAGCATCTCTCAATAACTAACAGTGATAATAATAATAATAATAATAATTATTATTATTATTATATGTGGCTTGATATAACATATTTGATTAAAATATATAATGTCGTTTCAATTTAGGAGGAAACTTACTATACAGTATATGACTAAATGTATTAATGCATCGTTAACTTATTGTAAACAGATTTCAAAAGAATATGTTCAGCCTCGTTCTCACCTCTGGGAGGAAGGGAGAGTTGGCGCTGACCACAGACCCAGAACGAGGCGTCTGTCTGTACTTCGCGGAATACCGAGCTCTCACTTCCGCTGTCAACCGATTCTGAAATAATATAAATTAACTTATATGGAATTATGTTTTTATGCTTGCATCATTTAAATGTATATTGAAAAAAAGTTAAACACCCCCTTAGCATATTTAGACATTTTTTAAATGAATAATATTGATGTAGAAAAAGTAACATTTCTTGAGTACAACTTGCTTTACACCGTGATGGAGTGTGTCTGATGACTCTAGGAAGATATTCTAAGCGTTTTTGAAGTAGTCATCCGTGTACGGGACAAATACACACGCTATTAATGGAATTAACTCATTATCAAATGTGAAATGTGTACACATTGTTTCTTTTATCAAATAATATGCCCTTTCACTCGCCTTCGATGACCAAACTTTGATCATGATTTTCTTTTGCCAAATCCATAACAATTACCATAAATTGTTTTATTTTCATTGCCAGGGGCTAAACCCAAATAATATTAAATTGTATAAGCGATGTTTACGCTTTCAAAAGTTATAAACATATTTTCAACAAAGAAGTTGGAAAAATACGTGGGCGCTTAATTATTTTCTCTCCATGTGTAATATAATATAATGTAATGTAATATAGTATCATCAGTGTATTGCATGTGTATATGTTTTGGTTTCCTGGTTTCCTGGTGTCAAGTTCTAAGCCTCCCAGTATAGTTATTAAGGTGACCAAGTGTATGTAAATAATAGTAAATGAAATAATAAAAAATGAAAACAAAATGCATACAAACAATGAGACACGTTGACAAATGGGTTTCATGCCAATAATTGGTTTTAATTGTTATATTATCTTGTGCCATCGTGCGTGGTGGAGAATAACGATGACTTGACTAGTGTCTACTATACCTGCAATCTTACAAAGTACAGCGAAGCATTCAACAAGATGTCACGGTGCTAGCCCCATGTTGTTGCAAGACGTAATTAGTAGACACCCCGCGGAGCTGTGCTATGATCTAAGTTTCTCCTACTAAAGCCCCAGGCACACCGGATCGTACGATTCCTGGATCGTGCGATTGGTGGTGATTTGGCAGAGATACGACCAATCGGCAATGTTTGCGACGATATCCATAGCCCAGTCACACCGGGCTTGCAACCAGGTTAATACGACCTAGCTGCAACCGAAAAATGTTTGCAATCGTGGGCAAATCGTACAATGGTCGCACTACCGATCGTGAGGTCGTACCACAGGTGGCACCACCGATTGTCAGGTGGCACGATCAGTTGCACGATCAATTGTGCGACTGTTGGACCCGCGATCAACCACGACTGGTGGTGCGAGCAAGTAACACCTGTCTGCAACCTCTTACGATTTGGAATCGCAGGTCAGAAGTTTTGAACATGACCATCGACCTTGCTGCGACCGATTTGGCTGTGGCGATCATCCACGACCTCTGCGACCAGTCGCACGCTCTTTGTACGATTTGTCCACGATTGCAAATGTTTTCGGTCGCAGCTAAGTCGTAACCTGGTTGCAAGCCCGGTGTGACTGGGCCTTAACACAGACGGAGGTTCATGCCCATTAGTCATAAATGCCAATAGTCATACAGCCAATAGTCATAAATGCCAATTGTATGTCAATAGTCATACAATCAGAGAGGCAGTCATATGAAACACTGAGATATGCACACCTATGATTATGTGAAGCATACAGAATATGACAAGTAATAGTTACACAACAAGTATATAATGTATGTATGCTAAAAACTTCAATTATGTTTGAATGGGATTTGCCAGCTTTTTAAATCAATTTTGAGTGGTAATCTTCAATATGATGGTTGGTGCGGGGACTACAGTATAGAAATAAGTTCCAAACACATAGCGGCACTGGTCATTGGTCCATGTAATATTAACGTAACAAATGAATTCAGAAACTCTGGAAACATCCGGTGCTGATCTACACATGGAAGCAAAGGCTTCGGCCACTTGCAGTTCAGGTACAAAGGGTATAGCGCCAACACCGTTCGGAACCAAACCCTCACCTTGTTACTATCTTTGTAGTCAATGGTAAGTCCTAGGTTGTGTAGTTTGTGGCAAAAACACTGAGCATAATGAAACCTGAAATAACAACCTTTAATTGCTACTCCAGGAAAGACAATTAATTATTTCAAGGAAGAGAATGTACTGTTATTTACCGGGGAGTAGAGTATCATGTTGAAGCGGAATGGGGGTCTAGAGGAACGATGCATTCAGCAATTTTGAACATTTCTAACTAACAGTCAATGTCATTGCGGCAATGCTGCAAGCTATACGAAATGTTCCAGTCGATATATATATATATATTTTGTTATGGTCAAATAATGTTAACATGTCTGCATCATGTGTTACTTTAGGGACACATGCACATTTAATGCTAAGGTGTATACAATCAATAAAAAACACTGGATTGATTTTGTTACATCAGTATATTACGAAATCCAGTGTTTCTGTTACTAAACTGTATACAAGACAATGCTAGTAACGGTACGAGTATCGACCGACATAGAGGGCTTTTTACAAGGCGTTGACCCTTTGCTTGGGTCCATTTCAATGATACTACACGCCTGAGATTTGTCTACGTGTAGACTTCGCAACATGACGACTGTTTACGTCTGTATTTCGTGGGGGGATTAGTGTATGCATATTTAAGGACAGGGCGACACAATGCTTCCTATATGTACGTATATACATGCGAGCTAGGTGACACTATATACCTGCCCTGATCTCAAGACCTCAATGCCAGCGGAGATAAACTCATTTAGATTTTTCGTAGAGAACAGAGATAATGTCAGGAAAATATTTACGTATGTTATGCCTGCACGCGAACTGTTTCCGGCGGAGTGGCGTAGTGGTGGAGTAGGGTGGGGTGAGGAAGGTGTGGGTGAATGAATATGTGAGCCTACATGCGCAAAAAATCTTGTTTCCAGTGTTCCTAACGGCCTCGATATTCGCGATCGTGCAAAAAATAAACATAACTTTTCGTATTTTACCCTATACATATCTGTTATGAATTTTCGTACTTTATCCTATACATATAATGTCGTGATCGTCAACTGGAATGTGTGTCAATAGGTTGCCCAACAACAATCTATTTTGTTTTGAAACTAATACACCGCATTGGAGTTTTTTTACCTACATATTATATACAACTGCCATACTTTTCTTTTATCTTCAGTATACAACTTGATCTTTTATTAAGTGGATTGTACACAAAATAAAACCCAGAACTAGATTTGAATTTGTCAGTAATCCTTGTTTAATAATCTGACCGATCAGAATGTTAATGACTCTGTAATCAGATCTTCTAATCAATTCCTCTTGTACATTGCCTACGGTTGACTGGATATTGAATGCTTCGTATACTGGCGATACTGAGATACTTAAATGTCAGATTACGACGTATCCAGTACAGTGTATTGTGACAGATACGATCTTCACAAACATACCATTACACGGACTTATGTTGTCCAGGCAATACGGGAACATTGATCTCTGTACGTGTAGAACATTGATCTTACGTATAATCCTAATGAATATAGAATACTATACTAGCAGCTTACGTCAGTATCGGGATATTTAAATAATAATATGACATTCAAAATTTGAAATATTTTATAAATAAAACAGACATAATTATTGTACTTGTATATAATAATAACAGTAAATAATATTAAAATAATAATAATAATAATTTTAATAATATCAAAATATTACCAGGTGTTTCCTAATTCTGGACATAAATGAAATCGGTTTTGTTTGTATAACCCCAATATGGAAATGTAACAACACATGGAAATAATATTAATAATAATAATAATAATAATAATAATAATAATAATAATAATAATAAAATAAGCATGGGTATACTAGTCAGTACGATTTGTTACACTAAAATGCATACACCAGGACGTGTATCTATCTCTATGTGCACGTTGTCAGTATAAGCCCATATTATGATCTGTTGCACATACATGGTTTATTTACTGTTTATAGCAGTGTTAGATATAAGATGCTCCTACTGGTCTCTGCCAGAAGGGTTACCCTTTTGGCAAAGTCGGTTAAGTGTTGGATTAGCAATCTAGCAACTCGACATGGTCCTGCGACAACTATTTAACGTCGCTTTGGGAATAGTTCACATACATAATACACTGTATATATCAATGTGTATGTAAAGGTATTATCCGAACACGATGGAACGACGACCATATCTGTTACAGTATCAGCATGGCCTACCTTCCCAAATCCACCAGTATTTTCTGAGCGCGGGACTAACGG
Source organism: Lepetodrilus fucensis (assembly GCA_032361325.1). Taxonomy (NCBI): domain Eukaryota; kingdom Metazoa; phylum Mollusca; class Gastropoda; order Lepetellida; family Lepetodrilidae; genus Lepetodrilus; species Lepetodrilus fucensis. The sequence continues at coordinate 10,540 of JAUTBV010120752.1, forward strand.
CGATGCCACATCTGTGTCTGCCCCCTCTCCATCTCTTCTCATCAACGCAACAGTATCAGCCGGACCTATCTTCCCAAATCCACGCTTTTGTGCCTCTAGAATCTCCTGAGCACATTTCAGTAAATGTTCTTCATTGCTGTCTCTTAACACAGGCTTGTTTCCATGTCTATGTTTTCTTTTCTCCTTTTTCTTCCTGTCTATCCTGCCCGCATCCTTCGACCTCACGGCCAACATATCCACGCCCCGTTGAGTCTGACGGGCAGGATTGTGTAGCATATCCACGTTATTTCTTCTCTACGGCGTCTTGCAACATATCCACATTGATGTGTCTACCCGAATGTTTGTGTAGCCTATACACTCTGCAATGTCTACCTTGCGTTTTTCAGCACATCAAACTTGGTGTGTATATCCGACTTATTTTAGCAACATATACACCCTGATTCATCTACCCGACGGGATGTGGTAGCATATCCACGGTCTTCTGACTATTATACCGCGCCTTGTAGCATAACCCTGCTATGCCTAACCGGAGGTGCCCTGTACCATATCGACCCCGTTGTTTCAATTCCCGTAAGAATTACGCAGGCACGGTGTCTACCCGTAACAATACCTCTATCTATACGTATACACCCGTCAGCGCTGGTGGGGGGTATATTATAAGGGATCAACACCCGTACCCGAATCTAATCCTGAGGGAACAGTTCTACATGACCGCCTAAACGGCCGAGGCATTGCCGGGCGGGGTAGTGTTACTGATTGCTAGCAGATGGTATAGGTATTAGGTATACACCTATGCCATTGATGTATATGGTGAAATAACGCCAAACAAATCATAAAATGATGTATGTCTGTATGTGGATATGCTTTGGCTAATGAACAATCAAATGCGATAATGGCATAATATGCCAAATATATTATCTTATTACATGGGGAGGCGACACATTATGCGAACATAATAGTATGCATACGGTCAACAAGCATGATTATCATTATCGTTAGTGGCATCACAGTTCAGTTCTTCAGAACGATCGTAATGCGAGGCGACATTGCATAGTTTAATGTGAACATAATATCATGCATACAGTCAACATGCATTATTATCATTAAGTTATTGGCCTCACAGACTCTCTACAGCAGTTAAGACTTTCGTAGTACTACGAATGATTAATAATCACTATTATTATTATTATTATTATTGTTGTTGTTGATGCTGTCGTTGTAGTCGTTATCATCATTAGTATTACCATCACCATCATCGTCATTATTATTATTATTATTATTATTATTTTTATTAATTATTACTATTATTATTATTATTATTATTATTTTTGTATTTATGATTATTATGATGATTATTATTATTACTATTATTATGTATTATTATTATTAATAAATGTGTATTATTATTATTAGTATTAGTATTATTCAATGTATTTATTCACTGTTATTATTATTATTATTATTATTATTATTATTATTATTATTCAATGTATTTATTCAATGTTGTAGTTCTATTTCCGGTTCTCAGAGTTGATACATATTCCTTTAACACAAAGCTGCATTGCAATATTAACTACCAAGCTTCATATTAATGATTTAATTATTTAAGCAATAAACTTCTCGTACATTGCAGGCAGACGTTAGCTCTGATATATGACATCAAGGAGGTATTGATGTCCATGACGTGCTCGTGTGGTTGCTGTTCCAGATTCCCTGGGCGGACATTGCCCTCAATTATTAATAGTGCTTCCTCGTTAAAGTAAAACCATCCTTTTGCACCCCGAGTGGTAAAAGATATTCATAATTATGAAAGACCAAAAGTGATATTTTACCATTTTAGTCACAGACGTCCGACTGTGTCAGCAGGGCGTTCAAAGTAATTGATGTCATTTTACGACTTTCCAGGGTCGTCAAGAGTAATTGTAAACGCCCAGTGTTGGGAGTCGATATTTGACGAGCTGACTGGAATTGCATAGACGCTATTTTGCGATAACACCGGTCGCTATCGACAGTAAATATCAATCAGTCGATCATAACGGCTGGGAATCAATAGTGTTGAGAAACAGGGGAAGGAATTGTTGTCTTTGATTGATGTAGGAGGATGTTATTCTGGAAGTGACTTCACGCGGGGCTTGGTATTAACTCATGGTTACTAGAGACTGCTAGATATTGAGTTATGAGGGTGTCGAAAAGCACAAACTGGACCTGAGATTACGAAACCTTTTGAGTAGCCTTCATACGGAAGCTCACATTTTATATGGGGATTTGTGAACAAAACTATGATCATGAGTTGAACAATATCATGTTCGATTCCAAGTTTTGTTTACAAATCCTCATAAAAAAAAAGGTTTCGTAATCTCTCGGCCTGGTGTTGATTTCACAAGGATATTTAAAAACATGAGTCAGTGTTTAGACGTTGATCATCACCATGGTGCCTATCCCCATATACCTCTGCATCCAGTATCATTAAAATGAGATCCGAAACTAACGCTCAAACAGATATATATGATACTCGCTTCGTAAACGGTCTCAGGAAATGGCCATACAAAACCTGTTCGGATGAACCCTGACCGCAGCCAATCACAGC
>JAUTBV010120763.1:0-13126 GCA_032361325.1 Lepetodrilus fucensis
CCAATGGGAACGCTAGAAACTGATACGTCCTACTAGGTGGATATCGTTTCGATACGTCACACTTTGAAACATCACGCGGGGGTAATATACAGTAATATTACGGAAATAATGCCTGTAGTTATGTTATGCTCTGGTTTACGTTTTTTTTCTTTTCTGTATACATTTTACCTTGCCAAATGAATAATTACCGGTAGATCTTTCGTAATTTATTTGTTTTAATAAAGTAATCTCTGAAATAAGTCAGCGAGAAAAATATAATTGATAAATAACCATTCTTTTTTATTTGTTATTTTGTTATTTCCACAAATGTAAGGTCGGCGGATCCATAGAGCAAAATATTGAAATTAATATGCCTTACCAACTCATAGGAACTCGTTGGCATCAATGATGTCTTGTAGCTACCAGCATTTTCACTACATGTTTCTGTCGTAGCCTTCTATGATATCTATAGCAAAATGTCTTCGTGAGTCCTTCTTTAAATGGCGTGTATGTCACGGTGTATATCAGCACGTTCCAAAGACTGTTCGTGAACATGGCTACAAGTGATAACTGGATGAAGCCGGTCAGATTGTTCGTATCGTATCCCCGTATGAGTAGAACTATTCCCGACGTTTGCGGGACGTACGATAGTAGATACACGGACGTCATGATCAACGTCATCCACGGGAACTTGGAGGATCTGCTCAATCTGCTGAGCACGCAGATCCGGAAGATGCAAAAGAAAATGACGACAAGTGTCACAAGTGGCACCGCCAGCACGGCGATAGTTCGTACAGTCATGGCTGTAGGCGAAGGAACGTAAGCCGGAATGGACATCCCGATGTTCGCGTCGTAGTAGGGTTTCGCGTTAGTCATGAAGATCATCGTGATCCGAAAGCATCCGAAGATAACTAGGATCAGGATCAAAGCTATCAGCCGTTTCGTGGTGACGATCCTGGGGTAGATCATAGGCCATCCGATTGCAATGTAACGGTCGATGTTGGCCAACGCTATGTTGAAGAGGGTTTGTCCAAGGAGGAACGAGTGAATGCAAAAGGACACCAGTTTTAAGGAATCCGGGTATGGGAAACGCCACAGAATGGCCGCAGGCATGTAGAACGTGAACACGAAGCAACCGAAACAGAAGTCGCACAGCGCCATAAATGCTATGATCCACAGAGGGGTCAGGTGAAGTTCTTTTGACTTCACGATGACGTAGACTACGGTTCCGTTCGACGCCATGACGAGAACTCCGAGGATGAGGTATGCTACTCCTAGAAACGACGTGTTCGGACGAGTTGTCGTTGGTATGCTTCCACTCGCGACCGGGTACAGTGTTGTGCTTCCGTTTAATTCCGGCATCAACGTTTGGCTTTCATTAGTATTTAACAATTCCTCCATTCTTTTCTTTCTGTGTTTTGTTTTCCGTTATGGAAAGGACTCGAAATTCGTAACACAACCCGACGGAGTTAAATACCGACTTGCACTGGAAGGATATCTCACTTTCTGGTCATTAGCGCACTGTACTTATCCTTGACTCGTTGGTCTGTACCAATTCACAGTAGCAAAACCAATTTCTACGTTATTAATTACAACATGGCGTGTCAACATTAATATTGTCCTTGATATTTGAGCAGTGATTGTATCATTTTAATTGCATCTGTGTCGTTATCTTGGAAGTCTATGTTTATGAATTAACTTGGACAGTCTCTCTACGTTTATGAATTAACTTGGGCAGTCTCTCTACGTTTATGAATTAACTTGGACAGTCTCTCTATGTTTTTAATTAACTTGGGCAGTATCTCTATGTTTATGAATTAACTTGGGCAGTCGCTCTGCGTTTATGAATTAACTTGGGCAGTCTTTCCACGTGTAGGAATTAACTTGGGCAGTCTCTCTACGTGTATGAAATAACATGGGCAATCTCTCTACATTTATGAATTAATTTGGACAGTCTCTCGATGTTTTGAATTAACTTGGGCAGTATCGCTCTCTCTATGTTTATGAATTAATAGAATGCATGAGGAACACAACAAACATGTCACTTGATTTAATAAAAAATACTTGCATGGTTCATGAATAATAATGGCGGCCATCTTGAATTACGAAAATTCCACTGGGTAGAATTTGTTGAACTTTGTGCCAGAGTTATGTATATATTTTTATGAAACTCTCCAGAATAATTCAGCTTTCTACCAATTTCTTCAAGGTTAGGCATATTTTTTACCTAATACTCCTGGTCCCCGTTTCACGACGGTGTCATAACTAGTTAGGAACTCCTATCCCGAGTTATCACCTCCTAAAGTGTTTCACGATCATGTCACAAGTCATATCCCTTCTTAAACCGGCATAAACTGGAACATAACTTTAGGAGCTCCTAACTACAGGAGGCCGTTGTGAAACGCGGGCCTGCACTATATACCGTGGTGCCGTTTACGCCAGGTCTGGGCTCCGTTTTCGCTCATGAAAATTGGTGCAGTTTTGATGTGGTGCCGTTTTGGCTATAAACCCCCACATGACAGTTTCTACCATTACCCCAGTTTTCGTCTGATATTCGACCACGAGGTAGGGCCTATAATTGACAGCAGACTATTGCCACGCCTGTACTCAGTACAGCCTATAGGACTGTCATATTATATGCAGGTGGATGTTATTGGTTGAACCTGACGTCCAATGATGAGCCTGCGATGGTCCCACTCGCTCTGACCAGCTACGCCAGGGAAGCGGTTTTTTATACGATTATGCCCTGTTCAAAGGTATAGTTATAAAATATAACCTATTTTATACATATCCGATTCATAATTATCTTTGAACTTACTATCGTCATTGTAATGGTTGTTGTAAGGTGAATGAGACAAACAGACATTAATATTTAAAGCGCTTTATTCGTGCACTAAAGTTACATATACGCTTTATTCGTGCACTAAAGTTAAACATGGCCAAATGGCTGAAACACGTGCTTCGGTTTTAATTTTAAGAAAGCGCATTACAATATCACACTATTTCATTCTATTGGCCCATATACATTGTACAATATGTGAACATATTAGCAAAACTACAAACATAACACCATATAACAAATACTAAAAATATATAACCTTCAAGGAATGTGCAATATGGGATGTAAGTCTCGTATGGGGATATTTCTGAATGGGTTGAATCGCTTGTTTTCTCGTTTAATATTGTGTAAAGATGCCAGCTAGTGTATTAAAGAACAAACACTGGTTACATTTTAGTAAAATACAAAACCACTAAGTAAATTCTTGCTTCACCTGTCAGGATAAAGTGTCTACAGTCAGCTGCCGTCATAAGATCAACGAACGAGACACAAATATGGTGCATAATACACGTAATAATGATCTTCAGAAAAGTGTTCATCAATTGTTATTTATCGCGTGTTGCGACCAACATTTTAACGATCTTAACCTGGCACGTTCTTCTGTGATAGGACGGACAAAGGGACTTAATAAGGGCCTCCTTGAACGGTCTGTAAGTGGCGGTGTAGATGAAGACGTTCCACAAGCTGTTGGAGTATAGCGCTATCCCGGTCCACTGAAGCATCCCGATGATTATTTCTCGTCCAAGTTTCGTCGACGTCATTATTATAGCGACGAATGCAGGAACGTATGCGGCAAGAAAGACTCCTGTGGAGATGAGCCTCATCACCGGAAATGAAGAAGACTGGCGCGTGGTCCTCATTGACTTCATACTGCGCCTGTGCAGAACGCATATTCGGAAATATGTGAAAATTATAGTAGACAGCGTCACGATGGGTATAGACAATATAGCTGTTCGTTCAACGCCACTAACAGGACTATTGGGAAACGACATGGCAATATACGGGTCGTAGCCGATTGATGGACTTTTTGAAAAAATAATTCCAACACGGCCAACCCCCAGTAGTACAGTAATGAAAATAAGGACAACAAACCGTCTTGTGGTGACCACTCTAGAATACACCATAGGCCATCCAATAGCAATGTACCTGTCCAGCATAATCACAGCTATGTTCAGTAGGGTTTGTCCCAGAAGGTAGACATGCAAAGAAAACGAGACTATCATGAATACATCCGGATAAGGAAACCTACATAGGAAAGCCGCAGGCATGTAAAACACCAGAATGAAACACCCGAACAGAAAGTCGCACAGAGCCATGAACGCCATGATCCAAAGCGGCGTGAGGTGAAGCTCTCTCGACCTTACGATGACGAAAAGTACCAGTGCATTTGTGAGAATTACGCACACACCAACAACGAGGTACCCGATACCTATATCCGTGGAATCGTAAACCTCCGTCTGGTTTCCGTAAGAGTTGTTAGTAGATACAACCGTCATAGTTAGTCCGCACCCTTAAGATCACTGAAGCCGATCGAGTTCACTAATCAAGGAGCTGGCAAATTTGAAGATGTTGAAGGTTCTTGCAATGCACTGTTCGTCTCACCAAGGGCGATGTTAGTCTCTCCAATCACATGTTATGAATGGTTTTTCTCGAAATGTAGATTCTAATACAATGGACTCCCCACATTCAATGGATAATTACAAAAGGTGATCCTCAATAAGCAGTGGCCAATAAGTGAACTAACGTCATTACGAATTATCATCAGCTTCAATAAGAACGGTAGGCGTAGTTATCTACACTGAAGTATAGTGTTCTTATTAAGATAGCAATGAGTTACTCGAACATAACCAGACTAAAACCATTTGCCCACATCCTACCTAAGTATACATGAAGAATCAATGTGAATAAATGTGAATGTGAATAAATTCCACTCAAAAATGGTAAAGCAGGTTACGGAGTTCTGGCAAAAATTGCACGTGATGAACATGAGTATAAACTGTACACCGTGACACTGTGATACCGTAGGTAGTGTCAAAGGGTTAAAATACAGTTAATATTCTTCACAATATATTATGCAAAAGTACAGTCTCGATGTTCCACATGGCGAACATATTTCTATGTTTTGTGCCTGTCCACGTGTCGCGAACTTTGACACCCAGGCCACACACATGGATATAACCAGCTGATAACCACGTCCCACTACTGAGTTTGATAATGAGATGTTGATAGTCCTTCCTGTAGTGGTCATTGTTTCTGTATTTACGAGTTAATTAAAAATGACATTATCATTGAAGAATTCTCAACCCGCAACCTCTGTCCCAGTACTGCGAGAAAAGCTTAATCTTTCATTGTCATATATTCATTTAGCAGTCGGAAAAGGTAGTTCAGTCTAGTCAGTCAGTTCGTTCAGTTGGTCCCAGTCTGTGAGACAGATAGTACATAGCTAAAGAACGTTCATAAGAGATACACCGACCAGCATCAGACATGTGGGTCCATGTGGGATCCCGGTCTGAGTGCTAGGTCCAGATTGTAACATGTTCCTACATGTATGCTGCAAGGAATAAAGAAAATATAGACTTTAACATCACGTTTCCTTCATTACCGGACTATCCGAAGTGTGGACGTCAATCTACTCACTAGCGATCATGACTACAACAACAGCACCAGCGGTGACTAAATCCCCAATCAAACAATCTGTCAATCAAGCATCCTATCAGTGCCGGACAGTATACATCCATAAGTTTACATTCAACACATTTACAACGGGCCACTTCACCTTGGCATTGTCAATGGACACAAACACAAAGTCATATTGATGTGCGAATCACTGATCTACTGTTTATATAGATTGTCACACAAATGGCTCATCTAGCCATTTATTCGATGGTCACCAAAGACGAACGATCGAGTGCTTCCCATTCCAATTCCAAATACAAGACGGTTATAAAATGACATACAAAACTTGACAGTTATAGTAGTAAAATAACGCCAGAAAAATGCCCAGACAGGACGGATACAGAACATGCCTGCGATAGGAAAACCACACAAAAAAACAGGATGACCGGTATATTCGGAATATCCCCTTCCGGAACAGGTTCGATCGTAACGGCTACGTCGACGGCAGCAGCAGCGTTCGGACATCGTATCAGTCGATGCACCGTCCTAAGACATCCTACGTGCTGCAGGTATTAGGGCGTATATATCGTCCCTTCCGTGGAATGGTACTGGTCGCACGACATCGACGTCTCCGACTGCAATGGGCAATAATCGTACGACGTTGGCAGCGACGTGACTGGCAGAAAGTATTATTCACGGATGAAAGTCGATTTATTTAGTCTGCATTATGATGATGGAGGTGTTGGTGGTGGTGGTGGTGGTGGAGGTGGAGATGGTGGTGGAGATTAATTTTATGGATTAAAAGTGGTCAAGCGATTATCCAATGGACAAGGGTTTTGAATTCTCGATGAAGAGACCTTTAAAACGATACCTTACACGACTATCAGAACATAATTTTAGATGAGTGGTCACTCGGTGGGCAAGAGATAATCGAATAGTCAATTAAAATGTAAGTATGAATTTAAATAATTAACTAATTATATTAATATTAATAAGAGGTTTTATACTGTGCGTGTTTATCAGTAGTATCATAGTTTGTCAGGCACGGTGTCAGTGTATACTCTAATATGAAAAGACGGCAAATGTATTACAGTGACTAAACGTTTAGGACCAAGTACAGTTTGTCAAGATGGCGCGGGGACGCTACTCGTCAAAGGGAGAGCGGGGGACGCTACGTGTCAAAGGGACATAGGGAGAGCGGGGACACAAAGGAATCGCATGGGGGCAAAGGGAGGGCGGGGACGCTACGTGGTCAAGATAGCGTGGGTATGGTAGCGTGGCGCCTTAAAGGCCTCTATACTACTCCCTCTACTACTACGCCTCTATAACAATACGACCATATTCGGGTTGTGTATCAGCAGATTACAGGTGGTTGTATTAGATATGTGTCTACCAAACAGCGGTGGAAAGGTTTTTGGAAGTACAAACATGATTTTATGTATGTCAAGTGAATGTATTTTGCAGTTGTACCTAAGAACTAGTCCAACACAACCATAAACATCTGTGATATTATGCCTTTAATACATCCATTCCACAGTCGATAATCGTTATGGTTTTTCTTTTCCAGGCATTCAAAGTCAGTGTAAAGTTTCTTTTGCCCGTGAGTTTATGAATGAAAAAAAGACGTTCATTGAGGCGGGTGGTAGAGCAGTGGTAGGACGTTTGGAATTTGGAGCCAAATGTCCCGAGTTCAAATCCCTCCAGGAAGCCCGGCATCAATATTCGGGAAAGTTACCTTTCTGACGCGATATTAATGACAACTATCTTTTTTGTTGAACATATACTTCATTAACCCTTGTACCACCGTGTATGGAGAAAGGGAAAATAAAGTGAAGTGAAGTGATATGATACACTGTCTGTAGAATGGCAATGAATATATCATCCTTGGTCTGTCAGTGCTGCTGTACTGGATTTTGTTCCTCCAAATATATATTTAGCTCGTGAAAGTTTACATTGTAGTTTACATAAAACCTGAATAAAATACTGTAATATCTCAATTTCCTATAGTCTACAGACTAAGGGGGATAACTTTAATCATTAAACACGGTCAAAATAACCTTTCACGACCACTGGCACCAACATGTGTACGTCATGTCTAAGTAATAAATATTGATAAATATTAAAATATTGATAACTAGTGAAACATGTGAAATAAGTAACTGGTTGCAGACAGTTAGAAAGTACTTGTGTAGTCAAAACAAATGCATAGCCTATATTTTCAGGTAAAACCTTGCTAGACCACTATATACTAATAGGTCAACGATCGGTGATAGTATGCTTTACATGTACATTCTTCTCAGTATAAAAACAATTTCCAAGCTTGTTTCCATGTTTATAATTGCGCACTGAACTCATCGGAGTAGTTACATGTTCTCCCAATTACCACCTTTATATGTTATATTTATAATTGGACTGTGATGTCTCTCGCCGGGCATTATGTAAGACCAGAAGCTGTTATAACATGTCAATGCCAATGTCAATATTCCACTCCCAGTATCGCACTTTTATCAGAATCCTATGATTATGCACGAACAGTATCCGGGTATTTTGAAAAACCGGAACGTGATTGGCAAACCTATTCCAGGTTCGTCGACAGCCAATGGAAGGTTGATGTAATGTTGAACGCAGTTACCTTGGCATGCCCCTTTAAATCTGTAAAATAATGATTATGATGATAATAATAATAATAATAATAATAAATATAATAATAATACTAATACTATTACTACTACTAATAATAATTATAATATAATAATAATAATTATAATTATAATAATTATAATATAATAATAATAATAATAATAATAATAATAATAATAATAATAAACAAACAAAAATAATAATTACAATAATAATAATAAATGTTATAATAATAACAATAATTCATTGTATTTAGAAAAGGTCACCACAATTGAAAAAGATAAATATTTAATATTGGATGGTTACCTGCACTATAAGAAGATGGAATAAATGTGTCTATAAATTAGTAGTAGATTTCTATTGTACTTTAACATACGTTCTTGGCTTGTTAGTTATTTGCCCGATTCCTCGAAACAAATTAAAAATAACTTAAACTTGAGCAATGTGTATTTCTCAACAACAACAGAATAAGTTCTATATCATTGCAAGCTGGAAATTGCATCCCAGCGGAGTAGTGATATATTATTAATAAAAATTGTTTAAATAGACCTACATACTGTAGTATTTTTGGATTTTGTATTTATGTTATATTTTAGATATCGTCGTCATCGAGCTCTGGTAGACTTACGCGCACAGCCCGTGTCGTATGAATTGGTAGGCGCCTATCTTGCTCAGCTGTGCTATCTTCCTTGGTATGTTCTCCAAGTCAATCAGAGTGTCATTGATGAAGAACACTTCATTCCTACCACAATGTCAATAATACCTAGTATTAAATCAATATTAATACATCGTCTTTTTTAACATGTTCAAACTATATTCAGTCGAAGATTATTCAGTCGATTTAATATTGCAGTGGATATTTGTCTACCATACATCGGGGGATAGGTTTTTGGAAGTACAAACATGAGTTTATGTATGTCAAGTGAATGTATTTTGCAGTTGTAGTTAAGAACTAGTCGAAAACAACCATAAATATATGTGATATTATGCCTTTAACCTCGGTATTTACAGTAACCTGCCGTTCGATTCAAGTACTCGATATGCATGATCATTGGCTATATAACCCTCGAGTCGTGAATATAATGTAACTTCATCAGCCATTTATTTACATACACATGTACGAGTGTGCTCTGATTTCTTTGACTTTGTGGGCTGCGACTTTCGAGAAACGTTATCCAACTATATAATGTGTGAGATTGCAATAATACATGAGCTATACTTACGTCGAACAACACACGTCTGAATTTATCTGAAATGCCCTATTGTTGTCCCCACCAGAATAGCTCGCACTGAAAGCGTTATTCCCGTCTGAAGATTGTAGATCGTCTCTCATCTTGGAGAACGTTGACGGGGATTCCCCCAGTGATGCCTTCAGTTCACTCACAGTTCTAAACACATTCCCGTACGTCTTCTTTATGTCGTCCTGCGCACTGGATTCGTCTATAGTTCTCATCGGCGACGTGAAGGAACTGCTGAGGTGAAAGAAGACATCCTTGCCGTACACCATTCTCATGCAGTAAGATAGGGGCCGGAATAATTTTATAAATGGACGTCGATCATATCGTGGGCGCTGTGTAAAGTAACGTGGGTAACGACCAAAGTTCCGGTGGGCTTCTGCCGATGCCCACGAAAGTGCAACGCAAAGGACCAGAAGCTGAAACAGAGTACGTTTTATGAATAACATATATCCATCGGGCTCTATATGACTTCATTTCAAGGAATTGCCATTGTCCTGTAACATATTAATTATATATTTGTATGTACACTTGGCATAATAAATTGAAATATAATAATATATGTCTAAACAGTATGTCCTAAAATGTATCCACCAGTGGAGTTAGTGAAGCACATTCCAAATGTGTGTGCACCTTTCAAATGCTGAAATGAATCAAAATGTACACTAGGGAATAAGACAATTCTATTTGCATTTTTTCCCTCTGTATTTTGATGCTCTACCATGTATTATAACCAAATTAAAGCAAAAATAATTGTATTATTCCCCAGTGTAAACTGAAATTAATGTAATTGATTTAATTATTTAACAACAGAAAAACACATCCTTTAGTTCGGCTCCTAGATGTTTATGTTTCTCTTACCTTATGTATTCATCGCATCTGTTTTGCTTTACTATAAATCTATATACATATGTTGTTAAGCTCTTACTTAATTTAGCCTACTCCTATATGTTTAGGTATTTGTGTATCTTACTATAGCTGTAGTGCATTAATGCATACACATGTTATAGGTTTATCTATTTATATAAATACAGATGTTTATTGGCGAGAGATTGCGCGAGTCCCTGCCCCATGGGGCCTCCATCTATTTGGATGCCCATAAATGACTGTTCATCTGACGCTGTAAAATTATCATACGCACGATATATCAATAAAGATTTCGTCAGCGTATAACTATATATTGAAATATTGAAATCTTAACAATTATGCAGACTAAAAATTCATGAATAGTTCAAGGCGTGGACATGTTTTTCAAATAATATTATGCCATAATTTAGATAATAAAACTATCAAAGGAAATATATTCAAGTTTTAAATTGTTTATGGTATGAAAGGTTAGTAGTGGCATATAGACATGATGACATTGTGTCCATCCCTGGATCCCACCGACGAACTATGTATGATATCATTTATAAATCTATTTATTTTTACTTTCATTTATGTGCGATAGGTTTAACTACTTTTGACAGTGAAGCCTAAATTGATATATTAATTATATTTATATTTTCTTCTCATAATTTAAAAGTATTAAATAATAGTTGTTCATAGTATTATTATTAGAACTGTTTAGAATCATTACACGAAATACCATAGTCTTGACATGATTGTGATTTGGCCTAGATAATAAAACTGGAACATCGAGTAAACTTTCCAGTTTAATAATAAAGGCATATGTACAGCGAGACAGATGCTCATAGATGTGTAATTGTCACGACAATAAGCTAATATGAGCGAAAACCGTACAATGCGGTTAATAAGATGGTCTGATAAATGTATATTTCTTAAAGTATCAGTACAGATTATGACTTAGATTGCATTTGTCATGCAACATTCTTCACATTATCTATTATGGTGGTTTTAAATGTACGTAATATCGCATATGTAATATTGTATCGATGTTTATGTAGGCTACAGACGATCTTTTTGTTTACTGATCTCGCGTTGCGCGATGATAGTTATCCATGTTACAGGGCCCACATATCAACTTCCGGAACATTCCAACTTTGGTAATCGCGTGCTTCGTTAGCTAAAATGTCAAACTTCACACTAATATATATAATTCCTACTATAGAGTATCCGTTTTAATTTCTACAACAAGTAAGTGAGAGAGTGATCCGGAATACCCGTGATCCGGAATACCCGTGATCCGGAACTGCATGACGCACTGTATTACTACTACTACCACCACCAATAATAATAATAATAATAATTAATAATAATAATATGAATTTGAAAAGCGCGAATTTACCGTTACATAGGGCTCTTTGCGATGATAACAGTTATTGGTATATTTATATAAGCCAATGTGAAGATAAATTAATGAGGTGAGTGCAGTTTCACTCAGAACTTAGGTTAATCAGCTGTTAAGTTAATCATAGCATGACACGCAACGTGTATTCTGTTGATTCAGCTTATTTAAAACCATGCATTGGCTTTCGGAATGAAGACATTAGGCTATTTATTTATGTTTTAAACACATGCAATTATAAAAACTGATTAATATGTTAGAATTTAAATAATCTTACTTTACCTGTGTATTTCGAATCATACTGGTCGAAAACCCAGGTCGTCCATGAAATCTCGAAACATGTGATCACGTCAATTATTCGGAGGGTCGTTTTATGCTACAGGCATATCGACCTCTCTTTATAGGCGTTTTATGAAGGGTCACCTGAATAACTGTCCTCCCTTTACTGATTCAGATAGTATTGGGAATGGAGGAGACAGTGTAATACTACACTTAGAGGCTTACACTGCTTGCTGACATGTTTCATAGTCAAACGTATTTTACCTGAAAGAATGTACGTTTGATTAGTCTACACAAGTATATTCAACAAATGTTTTAAAATGAAGAAAAGAAATATTGTATATTAGGAACATATTTGTTTGTACAATCCTCATTCTATATTCATTTTATATGCATTTAAATAATCTTATTTAAACTTTCTCCCACAATTCTATACCCGTAACATCCGTAACATCCGTATCATAATATTGCTGCAGGCTTAAAAAGCAGTAGGCCTAGGCTATAATTTGCACTCCGCATGCATTAGAAAGCAGTATTATTTGCACTCAGTAACTGTTGGGAGTGTTCGTATTGTATAAATACGTCACGAGAAGACAAGTTTCTTGACGATCAATATCGTTAAGAAACTGTTACATTAATCATTAATCAGCAAATAATCTTAATTTAAGACTACATACGATTATAAAACATAATCATAGCCGTTCACTATTGATATGTATTTGACAATATCTATTTCTGATTAAGTTAAAACTATAACATAGACTGTTTTAGCCAGTTTCCGTCATAAAGTATTGACATGCTAATTAGCTGTGTCCGAGTTCCATAACAGTGGTATTGTCAGGGGTTCGCGAAGTGTACCGTAGTGCAGTGCAGGTACTCTCGTAACCAGTTTCATTTTCTCGCAAGTCTTAATGAGGTACATTTGTTTAATATATACCAATTTTTCTTATAGTTCATAGATACCTGTTTTCTCGTGACTTATTTAACCATGTATTCCTAATGGGTCTTTTATATGAGCGAAAACCCGTACAATGCGGTTAATAAGATGGTCTGATAAATGTATATTTCTTAAAGTATCAGTACAGATTATGACTTAGATTGCATTTGTCATGCAACATTCTTCACATTATCTATTATGGTGGTTTTAAATGTACGTAATATCGCATATGTAATATTGTATCGATGTTTATGTAGGCTACAGACGATCTTTTTGTTTACTGATCTCGCGTTGCGCGATGATAGTTATCCATGTTACAGGGCCCACATATCAACTTCCGGAACATTCCAACT
>JAUTBV010120774.1:0-13126 GCA_032361325.1 Lepetodrilus fucensis
ACACACACACACACACACACACACACACACACACACACACACACACACACACACACACACACACACACACACAGGCATACACACACACACACACGCACGCACGTGCACACACACACACACAGAAAAACATTGTCTATGACCCCACAGCTCATCAAAATACAGCTACCTATCTATGAACATCAACACTACCTTTGACATACAACCATAACCTAGTGTTCTACACTACAAGTACAACAATCCCAAAACTATGAATATTGCAAAAGAAATGTACGCATAACTCAGAAACATTTCTATTTACAAATGTGCATAAAAGAACATGTGCTGTATACATACTTATTTTTTTACACGGATCATAACAAGATTTGCAGATTTGAAAGACAAACAGTAATTGTGTTTTTCAGTGCACTATTGCCCTCCCAGGGAATTTGAATGCATATTTCTGTCATAGCTTTCATCAGAGATGTGATCACAAATAAACCATAAAATTACTAAATAAAACCTCCTTTCAGGTACTGTAGTCATGTGCTTACTTTAATTAACCCTCTCTGTATTATAGCCAACCAGATATGTCCCTGGGATTTAACCCTTTGCCTGCTGAGTTATGCACTGCTCTTTAGGGCATCTCTGATTGCCTTCAGCATGAAGAGGGTTAACGCAGTAGGATGAACATTAAAGATTTTCAGATTCGACTATTTAATCTATCCAACAACAAAAAAAATATAAAAATTACAATTTAAATTCAGAAAAATATTTTTAATTACATTTTTCTTTCTTTCTGGAAATGGGATGGGGTGGGGTGGAGTGGAGTGGGGTGGATAAATCCATGATTGTCTAGAATGTAACGATAGCGACAACCTGAATGACTCAGACAGGAAGTGAAATACTGGTTACAATCTCTATAAGGAATGTATTGTGTAATGTTTGAGATTAAATACTAGTTTAGTATACACTGGAGCTTGGGTTACAATGATGAACATCTGACTGTAAACAAAAATAACACTGATGTTTGTGCCGAGAGAAACCTTAAAATACGTTTTCCCACAAACATACTGATTTGTCCTTGAATAGTTAAACAAAATAATAAATAATTAGCAGAATTATTTTCATTAACTCTGGCAGTGTATATTTAAGTTATGTATTAAAGGGACTGGAACACAATTTGGAGGGTGGTGCATAAATTTATGTCTACTATTGTTGTTTTTCATATGATATAGAGCTATATTTGCAATAATTCACACTTTTGTGTATCAATTGAAACAAATTATTTATGCTATTGATTTATTGATAAAATATCATTACTTCCTTGAGTTTTCTATACATTTATGATTCTGTTCTCGTCCCTTTAACATCAGAGTTCACCTTACAGATAACAGTTCTTTATGTTATTCCTGAAAATTAAAATGTGAAAATCATTGACTAATTCATATGAATATGAACTAAACAGACCAATATAAATGCTAACATATGCATATATGTGTCACAGAAACACAGCAGAAAAGTTATTAAATCATATAAACATTAATACGAACAATTAATACAGATTTTGCTGTTAGGCAGGTGTGTACGATATATATACAGTATATATATCTGAAGCATGTACAAGTACCGCATTCATTATCTTCACGTCTCTACAGCATTGGATAATCAACAACAGAGATGAAAGCTCAGTATTTGTACAGTATATAGTATAGTAATTTGAGAGGAATATCAAAACACATCATTTAAAGGCATAATATCAGATATTTATGGTTGTTTTGGTCTAGTTCATAGCTATAACTGCAAAGTAGATTCACTTGACATACATAAAATCATGTTTGTACTTCCAAAAAGCTTTCCACCGCTGTGTGTTTGACAAATCTTCACTGCAACCCCCATGCGAGTCGGGTTTAAATCAAATATGGCCAACGGCTTCTTTATATATGATGCAAGGGGACATAACTCTAATGTTTTCTAGCATTCCTTCTTAGAACAGTGATTCATCACAGACAAGATAAATAGCGGAACGTTCCACTATTTAATATAAAATGATTTGTTTTATAACTATCGAGTGCTGGGGGATAAGTACAATGTACGTCAGTAAATAAAAACATTTGGGTGGATAAATCAAGAGTAATTAGTCTCAGATCAAAATTTGTTTGTCCGATTATACAGCTCCATCAACTGTGATATTATGCCTTTAAGCAACATTTTCATCACAAAATATGACTTTAGATGAAAAATCCCGTAACCACTGTAACAAAGACATTGCGATAAATTCCGTTCCAGTATGCACAAACAAGACATCCACATCTAGGATATTACTGATATGTTTCCCTGTTGACAGTTGAGGTGAAAGTTACAATGAACATACTGTAACAATCATATACTAGTAGGATAGTCCTGTCAAAGATGATTGAGGCAATAGTTCGTGATGTTTTACGATTTTGCTTTAAATTTACAGAAAAACTATTTAAAAAGAAAAAATGTATATATTATGTTTAACAATTTTGCTTTACATTTACAGAAAAGAAAAAAAAAAATGTTTTCTTTTATTATGTATTGAACAAATTATTGGATTTGACAAGGACTTACAGTGGGGGAGTGAATGTCTTTAACCTTTTCCCAGCAGGTGACAATGAGAGATGCCCTTGAGTCATAGTGATTACTCCAACCAAGAAGCCTATAGACAATGGACAGTTTTCAGCTTTGGTTTAAACAAGGCGCACTTACAACACAAATTGTTGAGTGTTTTTCTGTTTAGATTGATGGGTAGCCACACTTAATGCTGGATTAGACACAGGCACTGCTCTTTAGGGCATCTCGAGTTGCCCCCAGCAGGCAGAGGGTCAAGATGCTTGGATGTCAGAATCTGCTAAAGGACAATGCCATAGTGACTCATAAGCACAACATGATACCTGAGCCTCAAGTATGAAAAATTCATTGGAAAAGTCTTGGTAAAATAGACAAACACTATTGACAGCTTCAACATGGTATATATACTTACGGAAAATGAAACTGCATATCAACTTCAACTTCTATTTTATAATCATCAATTGACAACAGCAAATTTACTCCAAAATAACAAAGTAACTGAAAATGCATCGCAATAATAACTTTGTGAAATTAAGGAATCACAAATGATATTGATCCTGCTAAATTTGGCAAAATTGTGAAATTTTCCTACAGTATAAACACGTTTGTTTTACAGTGTTACATTATACTCATCGAGAACTATTTATTTAATATAAATGCAATGTCGTGCCACTTCTCTGTGAGAAGGTAATTAACCCTCAGAGCGCCAAAGATGTGTATACACGTCAATGATGGTCTGCCACATGCCCATTTCAATCCACGAAAACGGAAATTTTGAGGCAATAGCCGTTACACATATTGATTATTATAAATGGGTAGCTTTTGAATAAATTAATTAGGGTTGATTATATTTTTCATGGACTGACTGCTGGAAACGATCTGCTAAAATGGTCAATGCGGACTAATAACGAACTGATATGGATATCATTTTCCTAAATTGTGAGACAATTGTGTATAATATATATATCAGAAATCGATGAAAACAAAATGTACTGAATTTTCCTAATTTGATCACCACCAATGTAGTAACTAATCTTCTACATTTATATTTTAAATGTTCAAGTTCCTATTTCTATCAGCAATGAACATGTGTAATGTTATGAGTATGCCCCTAATGGTTATTTAGATATTCAACTGTAAGTACATAGACTGCAGTTGACAGTGGCTCTGACGTCATGACGTCAAATCATGGTGGCGCTCTAAGGGTTAAATCGAGTGCTGTACACCAATGTTCATATCTAGGATACCACATTTTTTACCATTACACATGACAACATCGAGCTACACCATTGTACAATGGGAGATATATGATATCTCGCAGAAAAATACACTATAAACTCTACAGCTTGGCTAAAACAATGTCAAACTGCATAGGCGATATTGCCGTTTCATGTACTACTGCCAATGAACAAATCATCATGTGAGCAGACGAGACTAGGATGTATAATATATAGCACTGATGATACGTTAATGATTGAGCAAGATCGCGAGCATTTACATATGGGTCCTCTGCTATGTCAGGGTGACCTCTGCACTATTGTCAGAATGACATCTGCACTATGTCAAGTTGACCTCTACTATACTGCATGTCAGAATGACCTCTGCAATATGCCAAAATGACCTTGTGTATGTCAGGATGACTTTTCCACTATGTGAGGGTGACCTCTGTTATATGTCAGGATGACTTTACCACGAAGAGGTTGATCTTTCCAGTAAGCTGGTGTGACCTATTCCCTAATATTTTGTGTCTAAATTGTGGTTTAGGGCCGCTCTCAAGATTATTTCACTCACATCTCGGCTGCCAGTTTATGGTAGGAGGACATCTGCAACACATATATAGCGCAGAGTTTTGCAGTAAACCTGCAAACAAGTTGGCTGTCGCATAATCCAAGGAAAGATAACTGCAGACAGTTACGTCTTGACATTCTACCACTGAGCTACCATGCCCTGCCTGTGGAGTAATGGATGTGATCACATGATGACACGACATGTCACATCTTGTCTGGAGCAATACACAGTTGGTTGTGGAAGGTGAATAGGTTTCCGATGAACAATGCAACCGATCCACTGGATTATCTTATGGAATAGTATAAAATAATTTATAGATTTTATGGACAAAAGAAAATACCCTAATAATGAATATGTGCTGATAAATACGTTTCATAATTCATGGCACTCGTATAATAAATATTTTTGAGCTGTTTGTTCTTCTCATCTCTCATCATGGTTACTAATGCCAGAGACACATATAACAGGCTAATAGGCTCATTAACCAGGCTAACTAAATACTACCAGAAATGAAGGGAACTCACTTAAAGAATTACCAAATCACAACAAATGAAAACCACCAGATACTGATAATTTCCAAATATGGTAAATAAAAAACTGATTAATATTAACAGTTTTATCAGAAATATATGCTTCCTATTTTGTAACTAATTGTATAGTATTTGACTATCACATAAAACAAAAATTAGCACTAAAAAGACATTTCACAAGATTCCAAATTATGCAAGTCTAAAATTATTTGGACTAAGCTTTTGGAACAATTTCATACCGCTTTTGGTCAAAAAGGTAGCCTGCATAGCAAATCAACAGTAGCATAAATAAATGTCGTATTAGCCAATCACCGGCCCTTGATTTCCATGCCGCAACATACACACATGCAAAATTAGCCAGAATCGCAGATTTTAATTTCCATGGCGTTAAATTATATTATTTGACCCGCCATGGTTTTAATGTCAATATGACACATAGTGCATTGCTTGTAATCATACAGTTTGCCAGAACATCTAATAAAATGTTGATTGGTGAAAAAAACATAGAAATTACGCTTCAGGATTATCTGTATTGATAAACATTTTTCAAACAAAGGGCTCCTGTTATTGACGTTATTGATGTTATTGATGTTATTGCCGGCCAGCTACAACAACGGTGAGATCGGCGTATTGCATGTTGGAAGTGTTGCACTGTGTTGGATTATCAAGTCCAGATGGAACCGGATAGTACCGGATGGAACCAGATGTAACCAGATAGGACAAGAATCAGCTGGAAATGCTCGGAGGAGACTCAGGCGCCACTCCATCATCCATGCTGAGCTCTGAAACATTAATAACATTAAAAACATTAAAAACGATGATGCTTGATGTTCAACGATTTTAATTGTAAAATTGTTTAATTGAGAACAAGCTTCAACTTGTAATTTAAACATGGTTAATTATACTTTCAAAAATAAGCTTTTTTGGGGGCATTTTATTTTAGGGCTTTGATTTCAGGCCCACAAATGGTTGAGAAGAGTTATCTGCCCCTTTAAACAGTTCAAAGAGAATTATGACCATATACTGGTCTTTGCCGGATCAAACTTTATAGGTTTAATTAAATAATGCCTGTGACTTGCATTTACTTCGAAGATTATATTACTTAAAAACAATTAAGATTATTTAAATGTTCTTTATAATTTCTTTATTTACATACAGGTACAATTAGAGTATTTGACAAAGTGATCAAAGTAACCGCAAACATGTGATGTAAGATTTTGTTGTATAGAACAATGTGCACTTCTAACCAGCACCAACATCAACTACAGATTTCTGTAAAATTACATTCATGACATGCCAGTTTAATTATTTCCAATCTTGGAAACTCATTGGGGACATGTGTGCAAAATACGGTCACACCATGTGATGGCTCTCATTTCATTTAGTTATGGATACCAGCTTAACCCTCTCCCTGCTGAAGGCAACAAAAGATGCCCTAAACAACAGTATCTGTGCCTAATCCAGCAGGGAAAGGGTTAATAGATTTTAATCATGGTAACTTTTGTCATGCACAAAGCATACAAAGAATCAGAACATTATTATTATCATTATGGCTCATTGCAACTACTGAAGAAATGACTACTCAAAAATGTAAATCAATTATATCCTGGGACACCCAACACATAAGTAAAAGTCTCAGTTTTGAAGCACTTGGCCTACGCCAACTTGACATGCAAATTAGGCCACCCTGTTGCTTGGTTCAGAATAGAAAGATGGACACAATGCTGTGAATATTGTTTGCGATTATCAAAATGTCACGTACAATGATCCAAACAAAATTTAGAAAGATCAAACGGTCTATTCTTATTCTATTTACGAACTTAGCCTAAGAACAGTTCATTGCCATACTACGTATAAGAATCGTTAAGAACTGTTCTTTGGCTAAGAAGTTCGTAAGAACCTTCGAGAATAGGCTCCCTGGTTTTAAGGTCCATGAAAATCCATATTTGATATTAGCCTAGTCTCCCATAATGTGCTAATTAGAATTACAATTAGCAGCAATGTTGACACGACGTGTAGAAACAACCTGTTCCCAGATTGAGAGCAATAGGAACATTACATTAACATAACATTACACATGCACCTTCCTCCACTCATGCAGAGATCTCCTGGAGTCTGCTCCACAAACTTGCCTGATCTTTACAATCAGTTGTAACCTATTGCAAGATGGCAGCAGTGATAGAAACTTACCTTTAACAAATGTTTACAAAAAAACATGAATTTCTACTGGCCCGTAGGATACATTTAGCATTGAGATTATAAATGGCCAGGCCAGCGGTAATTTCGAACACCAGATGTCATCATGTCAGTGGTGATCACCATCCTTTTCTTAAGAAAGGTTTACAATTGTAGCCCTGAAGATCCATCTGTGTCACCAGGGCGCGACATTATGAAACTTTTCTGAGTATGTTTTTGTGTTCAATTCACATGCTATGCTCAAAAACATGATGTTTTATGAAAAAGAGTTGAGTATGAAATCATACTCAGAAAAATTTCGTAATCTTGAGGCCTGGCCTAACATATGCCCGACATACATGGACAAGTTAAATTGCACCGCTGGCAACCTACTTTTTAATATTTAGAACCTTTGGTGCCTTTGTAACTTGCCCTGACTTGCTCTGCGGGCAAGTAACTCTAAACCATAGCAACATGCTTCCTTCACAACATTCATGATCGTGAACTTTAACTGACGATGTTTTGCCATCATGGCCCCAGACTAACATTTCGAGTTACTTGCCCGCAAGGCAAGTCAGGGCAAATTGCAAAGGCACCAAAGGTTCTAAATGTTAAAAAGTAGGTTGCCTGCAGTGCAAATTAACTTGCCCCTGTACGTCGGGCATATGTTAGTCCACAGCCCTGCCCATATTATTCAGTCATTAATGTTTGAGAAATAATACAGTTATTACTTCATCATTGGGAAATATACAAAGTCTGGGAAAACTTTGTAAAATTACAAGATGTTGTTTACCATGGTCGACCATTTTGTTTCATAGACATCCGAGGCCAAGAACAATGATAAACAATTTATAAAAAACAACATCTGGTCTTATGAAGAACTAGTTGGTTAGCATGGTTAATAGTGTGTATGTGATTCATGTACTTCACCGTGATGAGAAGGCCTCGCCAATTTCAAAACAAATGATTGTTTATATTCGCCAAGTAAAGTAGCGTATTTCGATGGGTTTTCGTGCATTTTCATCCCTGAAAGCTCAGATTCTTGCGGATACTGCCCTATATACATATGACCAATAATAAAAAAGGGCATAGGTAAAATCCCTTATGTGTATGAGCCGCTTTAAGAAATTAGAAAATACATGATTTAATTTTTAGATTTTGTTCCCATAATTATATATTGACCATCTGATTGAATAATAATATTTATATACCGGTAATACCATACCAGGGGCTGATCTATGAATATATTTTAGGGGTGGGAACTTTACCCCAACAAGCAAAGCAAGAATTTGACTAATGGTTTTACTTACTAAAAGTTAACTACCCCGTAAGTGTTTATTCTTATCAAAATCTATAAAATAAATATGGTAAAACATAAAATAAATAACATTGTGTGTGTGTGTGTGCATGTGTGTGTGTGTGTGTGTGTGTAAATATATGTCTGTCTGTGTGGTTAAAACATTGGAATTTTAAAAATCTGATACCATTCCTAAAATTATTTTTGTAAACCTATCAAAAACATGCTTTGAGAAATTACTGGTTAGTGACAAGTTATCGCAGCATACCAGCAGTTATAGTGTTTATGATATTACATATGTATCAGTGATCAAATCTTGTATATCCAGGCATCCATTGGTTATTGTTTAGATATATTCGGAAATAGCAATTTAATATTAATATATTTCACCACAGAAAAACACACCCTGTATTGTTTTATGGTGGTGATAACTGGTAGTTGCAGAGAAGTGTATTTTCACCTCATTTTCTTCAGTCAATCACTCTGTGTCTAATGACAACTTTGAATTATAATCATGATAATAAGGCCAACTTATGGCTATACATGGACTAGGATACCATATTGATATTCGTAATAAGAAAAATATCCATGAAAATTTTCATATTTTCGGCAACAACTGGTCACCAACCAGTATAGTTGTAAAAAAAAAATATTGGAAAATCTCATACCAAAATGATAAATTATAATTGACAGAGAAACACAGAGGTGTAAACAAACTAGGTCTGGTTTTCACGAAAGGGTCGTTGCGGCAGTCTGAGTATAAATCGAGGTTGATGCCATTGCCAGTCATACAAGCAGCATTAAGGCCCAGACTACAACATTATTACAGTTGATGTAACTCTCAGGTTGTAAACAAACGACAAGAACAGAGCTGCTCGATTACTCTGCCGGCGTACGCCGCTTTGTGCGCGCATTAATAAGGTCGTTTTCAATTTTGTTGTCGGAATACTCGGAGCACAAGGATTTCTAAATAGAACGCTGCGGATCGTTGTCGGAGAGTGTGGTGATGTCATGAATTTATCCAACAACGAGTATAATATAATCGAAAATGCCCAAGTAGTCTAGCCGCCGGAAGTAACTCAAACGGCACCAAGCACTCCTTGCCGGGCAAGTTACATCAATGAGCGTATGCGTTGACCCGACATTAGCGTCTCTTTCTCAAACGCATCCATTTAGGCCCAGACTATGGCATTATTTAGGCCCAGACTATGGCATTATTTAGGCCCAGACTATGGTATTATTTAGGCCCAGACTACAGTACGACCTTTTCGTGAATCGCAGGCCAGAAGTGTTGCAATGAGCATGATGAGTGGAGGAGTCCATACTCACACATCTGTTTTGGCAATCTAAGACCAACACTAGCTAACATGTCATCTAACTCTCTCTCAAACTCATCTGGACTACACTGTTCTGATGAAAGCAAAACACAACACTACTACAGCACATTGGTGAGAAGGTTTCACAGAAATTACATTACAATAAATAAGCACTACACGGTACAATTACATTAAGATTTGTGTACATGCATCCTGCGTAGTGGATCAGACAACACTGCAGCAACATCCTCGAAACACAGAGCAAATATGTCTAATTAACACCCGCCAAATTCCCTGGGACATATCCATACGCTAGTTGTTTGGCCCCGAGGCAATCTATTGGTAGTAGTAACTTAATTAATAGATAAACCAATTAGAGTGAGTGAGTGAGTGAATATAGAGTTTAACGTCGCTGCGGGAATCTTTCACCCATTTGCGACGAAACCAATTAGAGAGCTCTCTTTTAACATGAGAGCGATACGTGCACTCTAAATGTATCCATTTATTTATTTTATTTTATTTTAATTCGGGTTTAGAGTCACTATCAAGATTCTTTCATTTACATCACGACTTGTCAGTTTAGGACAGGAGGAAATCCGCAACATTTGTAGCGCTGAATGTTGCAGTAAACCTGCGAGCACCGGCTGGTACTGACAAGATCATGGATGATATCTGCATTGCCACTCTACAGACAACTGCATCCTATCAATCAGAAAGGTAACTTTCTCGAACATTGATGTCAGGGTCCCAGGATTGGATTTTAACTAGGTACCAATGGCTCAGAAGTTAAAATGTTCTACCATTGCGCTACCACCCACCCCCTAAACATATCCAAGCTTTTGCACATGTTACATAGACATAATGCTCTGAGTTTCAATGATGCAACACCATCTGCTGTAGCATATATAAACTTGCAATATAGCATTACCAATTGTTTAATCTACAAACCAAAAAAAATAAATTAAAATTAAATTTTCTTTATCATGATTATTAGGAGGTAGAAAATAATGATCACACTTCTTTCGCATAAGACTACAGAACTTATTAATTTATTTATTATTTAATGTTACTGAAATGAGTATAAAAATATAATAAATAGGACTGGAAAGCTTTCAGTACACCTAGTTATTATAATAATGATCCTCGTCACTATCTGTATCCCACCCACATCAATATATCATCACGATAATAAACTAATAATACGGTTTAGTGCACACTATTAAACTACGGTACTATCTATTGTTTCCAATAATGAATTGTTCAGATATTATCAACTTACTAGAAATATTCATGGTGACGACAGCTGCCTCAGCCCGCTCATCCACGGAATCTAGGGCACTGGCCAGCTCTCGGGCCAGTCCATTCTGGGTCAGGTTGGTATGGAAGTCTGGCTTCTCGACTCCCCCACCAGTGGACTGCTCCACTGTTTGACCCAGCTGCGACATCAGGTCTGTTTGATCAACCTTCTGCCATTGTTCACTGTCTGAATTCAGACCGGAAACGTCCGATTTGACGCACAGTGCTTTGACTGGATTCTCGGTCGGAGCGGGACTTGAAGACGCGTTGCCAATGTTACTTGCTGCAGTCACGCTGTTAGCGATGTTACCTGTCACGTCGTCGTCATTGCCCGTAGTCCCATCGGCAGTGGAATTATCACAAGTATCACGATGATCACACACGCCATTATCAGAGACGGCGACCGAACCCGAACTACCTGTTGACCCCGCTGTAATAGTGGACTCGCCCGGTA
This sequence comes from Lepetodrilus fucensis, assembly GCA_032361325.1. Lineage (NCBI taxonomy): Eukaryota > Metazoa > Mollusca > Gastropoda > Lepetellida > Lepetodrilidae > Lepetodrilus > Lepetodrilus fucensis. The sequence continues at coordinate 11,428 of JAUTBV010120774.1, forward strand.
CATCTTCCTTAGAATACTGGTTACAATTCGTATTTAGTTCCACGACGTCTCTACTCTCCGTACTTTGAACACTGTTCTCGGATTCCGCGGACACGGAACCGTCCGTCTCGGGTAGATTGACGTCGTCCGAAGTTTGTTCTGCAATGGGTGGATTGTTGTCCCTCGTGGCTTCCCGGGCGGCTTCCTCTGAAACTATCTGCTGAATGTACTCGTTGACAGTTTCGGCTGCGAGATCGTGACAGAGTGTTGTTGGACTGATAGCAGCTGAGATGTTATGGGTGTTGGGGTCTGTCGTTACCGAGAGCAGGTTAAATGTGGGCGGAGCTTCTCCTTGGCCTGAAACAGGAAGTCCGATAATTTTAGCCTGTTTATGGTGGGAGGACGACCTACAGCAATCTAGAAAAGCAAATGCACCCATCATATTCAAAGACTGTACTGTATAGGAAACTGGACCAATAACAGTGTATAAAACTCCAGCAATTTCACTGCCAGACATGGACTGGTAAGTCTGAGAAGTTACCCGTCCTCATACATGTTGCTAATAATAACCATGTTAAAGGTACAATCGGGGGCAGATGGTAGGGCAGTGGTAGAACGTTAGACCAGGTTCCAATACCACATTGGAAAGAATCTTGAAAGCATCTCTAAAGCCCAATTAAAAATTCTAAAGAAATGTTTAAAAACATTGAAAATATTTTATTTTTAAAGGTATGATCCTTAATAAATTTAAAGCGATTCATCACAATACTGACCTGCAATTGGTAGCGTCTCCGTCACACGGTTCACGGAGAAGATCTTCTTGGCGGTCAGCCGTGGTATGTACTGAGGACTGAGCAGCATGTCGGCCGGGGGCTGCTGCCGCCGCGTGGACGTTGGGAGACACAGAGATAGCTTCTGAGACGACGCAGTTGAGGATGACGTCGCTTCCACCGCCGCTGTAGACGTTGGAATGTCGTCGCCGCTGCCACCACCATCATCGCTGCCGTGGTAGTCCCCGGGGGACTCCAGAGACTGCTGAGGTGCCAGGATGTTGGAGAAGAGGAGCTTGGGTCGCGGTATCTTCTCTGCCGACGGAATGTACTCGAGGTCAGACTTCAGGACGTCCCGCGCCGCCTGGACCGCGTCATCTGCAGACTGCTGGGCGGCGGTCTCCTGGGCGGCGGTGTCGCGGGCGCGGTCCTGCAGCTGCTGCCGTTGCTGCGTCTCGCGCTCTAGCGACTTGCGGTGGTTGCCTTCGCCGTACGCCAGGATCTCCTGCTGCAGGCGACGCTGCTGATCTGCATAATCTTTCATCCCCTGAAACATAACCGACATAATCTTTCATCCCCTGAAACATAACCGACATAATCTTTCATCCCTTGAGGAAACAGAATGGACATAATCTTTCATATTCCCAAGGAACAGAACCGACATAATCTTTCATCCCGAGGAAAAGAGGAAAACTAAACCAATACAATATTTCATCCTGATGAAATGACAAACTTTCATCACCTAAGGAACAGAACTAATATATTTCTGAAGAACACAGCCGACATAAACCTTTGAAATAATCTTACTGAGAAACAGAACCAACAACATCTTTCATCTTCTCAATTCATTACAGGCATAATATTACGGTTGAGTGACCTATATAATGGACACACAAATTTCGATCTGAGACTAATTACGCATGATTTGTTCACCCAAAAGTATTTATTTA
>JAUTBV010120785.1:0-13126 GCA_032361325.1 Lepetodrilus fucensis
CTAAAGATTACATCAATCCAAACGCTACCATTGTGGCCTATGGAAAAGTATTTGGTTGTGTAATACCTATAGCAGAATAGAACAACCATGCATACAGTGTTGCCAAATTAGAATATATTTCCCTATAAATAATGTCCCATATAGAGCCACTTACCACACTGTTTCTAACTTACAACAATATTTAAAACAATGTTATAATGTCACATTACTATATATGACCTTGTTGTCCGAGTGCAGCGATATTTGTAGAACTTGTTTGCGAAGTCAATATTTGTCTATGTCTATAGTTTGTAGATAGGTCACGTGTAATAATTGGAATGTATAAAATACATTTAATTTAGTTAATTCATTCAGACATTCACTGACTTCATTATGGGACTAATAATATATATTTGCCATAATTTAGTAAATACATCGGGAAATATTTATTAAAATACTAGTAGTAGTAGTACTAACTATAGACATTATTGCCCAGTCCTGTGCTGCGCCACTTTAGCCGTGTGCGACAGTGTGAAAGTGGCGTTTACTGACTGGCGTGTTTCACTTCAGCCGTTGTATTTACACCTGCTTCCAAGATTCATTACTTCATGTAGTCCATGTTGGTTGTATATATGTGTAGGATCACTGTTCTACCATCACATTTTTTTTTACACCGGTATTATGTTAACAAGACAGTTTAGTAATGCCTCTGATTCTTGTTATTACGCTGACGTTATCATAAGCAACGTGCGTTGCCAAGGCAAAAACCATCTCTGGAAGTGACCTTTGTAACTTACGTGAAAAGAGAGTGATGAAAGGGAGATAATTGAAAATTTTAATTTCTGGATATGACTATACCCTTCCATGATGGAGGCAGCTATTTAACAATGAGCGAGTGAGTGAGTATAGAGTTTAACGTCACTGCAGGATTCTTTCACCAATTTGCAACGAATGACAACAAATGTGATAAATACTGTAAGAAATTTAAGGAGATTTTCTTTCTACTATTTTTTTAAATTAGGGTTTAGAGCAGCTTTCAAGATTGTTTCACTTATATCACAGCTTGTCAGTTTAGGGTAGGAGGAAACCTGCAACATCCACAATGTTGCAGTAAACTTGTAAGCACCGGCTAAAACAGACAGACCAAGAAATATTTTCTTTAACTCAACAATATACAAATATAGTTATTAAATACAACTTACTTCAACTTTCTTAGGCGGTATACCCTCCTTTTCATGCACAGTGAAAATGTGTTTCTTCACGTTGGGCGTCACAACAGCAATAAGTGCTTTATCTTCCGCACAATTATTCAGCACAATCTGTGGAGAGGTGAACACAGCATATCAAAGCCATAGTTATTTCATTCCCTGGTTCATGGATTCCACTTTAGAATATTTTTTTTTTTTTATTCGATTCCGCCGACAGTGAATTAGTCTTTAGAAAATCATAATAAAAAATGGTTACTGATTGCATTATGGTACACAGTTTAACGTTGCTGTGGAAATCTTACACCCATTTGTGACGAACACAGAGATGGAATATAACTTTAAAACATACCGGTACTCGCCCGAATAATTATATAAATAACAAAACATAAAATGTCTACTAGCCTGTAGGCGACATCTAACATTAGGAGAAATGGATCGGGCTGCTGAGTGAATGTCTAGTTCTATCCATGGGTATACATTTTTTCTAATAATATAACATCTAAAAAATGACAGGTCATCAGGCCTTGCCACGGACTTACATCGTCACCGCCTCCGTGCGTCACCTCGTAGTGTATCACCACCGAGTCTGGCATGTAGTTGCAGATCTTCACCATTTCCTTGATGACGACACTGACGGAGGTGGAGGCCGGGAGGTTCAGTGTGTGCTTACTGCAGGGGGCACTGGTGTTCACCAGGTCGTGAATAATACACAGCACCTTCTCCTCGTCTGCTACACAAACACCCTGCAACGTTAATGAGAAAACATCGTTCATTAGCTTGTACAAAATTCCAGCATCCATAAACGCAGGAATCCTGCGTAGATGACGCATTAATTGGACAAAATACTCCTTCATAAACTTCTGACGCAACAAATTTTTGCAAATCACAAATCAAAATTCATAAATCATGCAGGGCTTGAAATTAACTACCCAGACAGCCCAATATTCTGACTTAGTTTACTCGCAAATGGATATTTCCTTCACGTATTTCAAAGTTTTACGGACTGTCATCTTTGTGGTCTAGTAAATACCATTGAATCTTTCAACCAATGAGCGTGCTGTAGACTACAGTAGGCGGTGCTCAAAATGGCTGCCCTCACTCGGACACCATCACCAGCTGATCACAGCCTTTCTATTTCACCAATTTGCTAGTCGGGGATATAGTCCGGCTAGATTTGCATCTAGCAACTACCGAATCATTGTTTTTACGATAACTATTTTATTCACGGAACTATCCAGTGTATTCCACCGGTGTTTTGTAACTTATTAAAAAATATGGACAGGTAAATTGATATTTCAGACAGATGAAAGTGACCCCCAAATTGCCCTATTGGACAACCAAGAAAATAAGTTAATGTTGAGCCCAGAAATTATCTAAAACTTTAGTAAAAGTCTTCATAAACCTCACAGACATATTTTTGGGTTATTTAATTTTGATTGTCTTTGCTTCATAATCACAATGACTGTCAAAAATATGCTATGACTCTCAAAAATATTTGGTGAGAGTCATCATGACTCATTTTTTTAGGTCTAGGGAAAACCCTGTGTCATGTATACTGTTTTCACTGTTATTTTTACAGCGTACTAGGTCTTCTTTAGCCCTTAGATCCCCACTACATAGGGTGAAAGATTCCTGCTGCAACATTGAACTCCATATTCACTCACTCACTCACTCATCCACTACATAGTGAAAGATTCCTGCAGCCACTCCATATTCACTAAAAAGTGTTTAGTGTTAGGGTTAAGTGATGTATTTAAAAATATTTTGGACACATTTAATAACAAAGATATGTGCACGATCACCGAAGCACTTTGCTATATTGAAGCGGTGGTAAAATATCCAAACTATTATATTTTATGGATGCTTCATTCCATAGTATCAAACTCCTTACAGGGTTCCGACGGCTCTTCGCACTACTAGTAAGCACATGAAGCGATAAGACTTTGACAACTTGTGCTAGGCTTTCATGTGTTCCCCGGTAGCACAGTTGGTTAAGCGCTCGGACACTAACTTGTTTGCCAATGTGCAGGTTCGATTCCCGGTTGGAATAAAAAATGTTTCATTCCTAGAAACAATTAAATGTCATGACTAAACATTTTATCAATCAATGTGAATGATGGGAGAAGAAACATGGGGGGAAAAATAGGGGTGCAGGCTGCAATCTTTCCATATTATATTTTATAGATCTAGCCATAATAATGAGTGAGTGAATATGGAGTTTAACGTCGCTGCGTGAATTTTTCACCCATTTGCGACTACTGATAATAAAGACCTATAATAACATATTTCACTTTTTTTCAGCATCAATTTTCATCATGTACAGACTTCCAAGCCTATTGCGACCTGCTCTAGCCAGACGGTTTGCCCCATCTCTAGTTAGGAACTATGCTAAGGATATAAAGTTTGGTTCTGAGGCCCGAGGCCTCATGCTGCAGGGTGTCGATATCTTGGCAGATGCTGTGGCTGTCACCATGGGACCAAAGGTAAATGATGGTCTAAAGTTAGTTTCTATCGCTGGTCAGATAATGGGGAACAAGACATTCTAAAGGTATATTTTTTTCAAATCCACTAATAATTAGGACTGCAAGGTATTACCGGTAAAACGCAATATTCAAGTGAAACAATACGTACCGCAATATGTTTGCATATACAACGGTATATTGCCAGCATTTTGATATAGTGTTTGAATCTGATTTTCTGCTAACAATATGATAAAAACAATTACTTATTTATTAATAATATTAGTTTAACATCTACATCCAGTGAGATTTATTGGATATGTTTCATGTCAGTTTTGTCTCAACAATGTGTTCCCTATGTATCTCCGCCAAGTTACAAAATGTGGACCAAATATATTGACACAACATGATATTGTTTTGTTTCCAAATATATTGCGGACCAAATATATTGACACAACATGATATTTGTTTGTTTCCAAATATATTGCAATACCTATCGCAATACAAAAATGAGGCCATTATGCAGCTCTACTAATAATATTTTATAGTAGACTTTATTAATCATGATTAAAAAATGTTGATGTATTATCAGTTCTCAAATTTATCGCAAAAATTAGTATCGTCATTGTTGTTGCACCTATTTAATGTGTATATATTTGTTTACTCTTGCAGGGCAGGAATGTGATTCTGGAGCAAAGCTGGGGCAGTCCAAAGATCACCAAGGACGGCGTGACGGTGGCAAAGAGCATTGAGCTGAAGGACAAGTACCAGAACATCGGCGCCAAGCTGGTGCAGGACGTCGCCAACAACACCAACGAGGAGGCCGGCGATGGCACCACCGCCGCCACCATCCTCGCGCGCTCCATCGCCAAGGAGGGCTTCGAGAGGATCGGCAAGGGAGCCAACCCTATCGAGATCAGACGAGGTGGGTGACGCAGGGATCGAAATTAACACCAGCCCGCTAGCCCTTGTTCTCCCAATGCTAAAGGTATCGTAAGGGCTAGTAGAAATTTATAACACCTGTATCACTATTAAGGCTAGTAAGTTTTAAAGTTAGTTTCTATCGGTGGTGAAGTACAGAGCACTGTGCATTTTTTCGTAATGGTGTCAACTGCTATAGAATGTATTGAATAACGGAACAATCTTGTTTCAGGTGTAATGACTGCTGTAGACACGATAGTAAAGACGTTGAAAGAGATGTCGAAACCTGTCACAACACCAGAGGAAATTGCTCAGGTTTGTACTTCAGTGTATGTGGTATATATCACTGGTCATGGATTGGCCAGCTACACAAATTGTTAGTAACAACATGTTGTCGTGTTTTTCAACTCATCTCCCATACTTTTTAGTAATTTATAAAACATTGTTTACAGGTTGCTACAATATCTGCCAATGGTGACCAGGAAATTGGAGGTTTGATTTCCGATGCTATGAAGAAGGTTGGACGAAATGGAGTCATTACAGTCAAGGTTAGATTTTTCTCCATGAAATTCAATATTCACATTTCTCAAAATATATTTTTTTTATTGCCACACAAAACATAATTCAATTAGCAAACTAAAGATCCCAATTATGTTTTAAATGTTATCAGAATGGCTGTTACCCACTGAATAAATGAATGAATAAATGAAATAATGCTATACATCGAGATTTCCATTGAGAATTGTCTACATTATTTTATAGGATGGGAAAACCTTGAAAGATGAGATGGAAACGATTGAGGGGATGAAGTTTGATCGTGGATACATCTCCCCATACTTCATGAACACAGCCAAAGGTATGTTATTCAGAATGGAGCCACGTAAAATCCATAGCTTCACCATTAACATACAACACTCTGTAGTGCCTAGTTTGTATATTTTCCTCCGACAATAATCATGTGGAAGATGGTGTGTGGATGAAGTCTTCTTTATAGATTGTCTGGCAAGATACTTTTCTGTATCATTCTTTAATTGTACTGTTTTGTGCATGTACTGTTTTGTACTATTTCTGCATGGACATTATAATAGTGTTTATTATAATAGTGTTAAACACATCCATCAAGTTCATTGGTACTTCCAAGATTATAATCGTTGCAAATGAGTGACGTTAAACTCCATATTCACTCGCTCGCCAAGATTATGACTGGTCTGATTTGTACTGTTTTGTACTCTGCCACAAGTTCATTCTTGGGTTTCCTTCAGGTGCTAAGTGTGAGTTCCAGGACGCCCTGGTGCTCATGTGTGAGAAGAAGATCTCCACTGTGCAGTCCATTATCCCCGCCCTGGAGCTGGCCAACACAGAACGCAAACCTCTGGTCATCATTGCCGAGGACATCGACGGTGAAGCACTCAGTACACTCGTACTCAACAGGTGGGTGTGGCAGATTCACACACAGCTTTCTTGTGCACAGTATTATTAATATCTACATGGGTCTCATGGCATCACTCTTGGCAAACAAAGTCGAATGAATGTGTTTGTTTTTTCAATGTTTGTTAATTAACACAATCGGGAATGCGAAACATTTCTTTCTATACTTAAATATGTAAAACTAATGAATTATTAAATCAAAAGGTTTTTTAATGGAAAGATGAGTAAATAATCTTTTCATTGACATTTTCTACAATACAGGATCAAGGTTGGTCTGCAAGTGTGTGCCGTGAAAGCCCCCGGATTCGGTGACAACAGGAAGAATATTCTGGCTGACATGGCTATCGCAACTGGAGGCGTGGTACGTACTGTAGTCGACAATGTATCAGCTCTTGCCACACAAGTATTGGCTATCTACGAGTTGTTTGGTTTGAAAGTGATATTTTACTGTTGGCTGCAAGAGGAGTGAAATGACTTTGGTCCATGGTCGTCGCCAATGGGTGAAACATTCCTGTTGCGACGTAAAGCATTAATTCAATTAATCAACTTTGGTCCATGTGAATGTTGCAGGTGTTCGGAGACGAGGGTAACCTGTTTAAGCTGGAGGACATTCAGATGCAGGACTTCGGTAACATCGGGGAGGTCACCATCACCAAGGACGACACGCTGATGATGAAGGTAAACTTTCCAGAAACTTGTATTCCAGTGACGTAGCAAGTCATGAATAAGCCTGCTATTTCCATGAGATGGAATACTTACAGGTACAGACGGGTGGTCGAACGTTGGATTTCGGCGCCAAAGGTTCCAGGTTCCAATCCCGCCCCTGGCATGAATGTTCCCAAACATTACCTTGCTGACAAGATAATAGCATGCACTGTCTGTAGAGTGGCAATGCAGTTATCCTTGGTCTTGTCAGTACCAGCCGGTGTTCGCAGGTTTACTGCAACATTCAGCGCTATGGAGAGATTCTAGAATGCAATTTAAAAAAGGGAAAAAAACACACACCAAACAGGTACAGATGTCTTGGGTCAGTTTCTGACTACTAGACCCATATATCTATTTATTCAACATACGTGGTGGATTTCTACTGTGTATTAACGATAGCATAATCAACAGTGTGGATTATGCATTTTTTGACGATTGTGACGTCGTCAACAGACAATAACTTTAAATAACGTCATGACTAGACGTCGTAGGCGGACAAATGCTCATCAGCGGACTGTGGCTGTCTCTCTAAATCAAGTCATTTTCAGTAGTTTATCATGATTTAAAATTAGAATAACCCACTCATAACTGTGAACATTAATTTCACTCGTGACATATTTTCCGTAATCACTCATATCGAGTGGGTTATTCTCTAATTAATCCCCATTCACCAGTGATCTCTCACTAGGCCTCTGCCTCCAACTGATACTAGGCCTCTGCCTCCAACCGATAGGAGCCCTGAGACGAATACAGGCTTTCATGAATGCCTTCTTCCCTCAATGCGGCCGTCGTCTCTTGGTTTCCAGACCCAGCAAAGACAGGGTTAATTTTCAGTCGCCATTTTCTGTCTGCTTTGATACCTTTAAGTCATTCGTGTATTTCCGTATCGGTTGATGTACTTCGCCCAACGTATCATGTACTTCGCGCAGCAGTTCTGATCACGAGACATTGTTTCTATGTACTTGTGCCTAATGTACCTGCACTAGAGACATTCTCAATCATATCCTTGTGTATTGTTACTTGCACTCGCTATTATTAAGCCTGTATTCATCCCAGGGCTCCTATCGGGGTTGGAGAGCCTATCTGCTCAGTTACATAATTGTGACGTATTCACATTTTGCTGCAGGGCAAGGGAGACAAGAAGGAGATTGAGAAGCGAGTCCAGCAGATCCAAGATGAAATTGAGCTGAGCAGCTCCGAGTACGAGAAGGAGAAGTTCAGTGAACGTCTTGCCAAGTTGTCAAACGGAGTGGCTGTGCTCAAGGTTGGTCGTAGTTCTTGTTGATTTATACATTAGAAACATTCTACAGAACTCCTGTTGCACTAAAAATCGTTCTGTTGGAATACAACCCCGATGTCATTCTACGAGTAAATGAACTTGTTGGATTCCTGAATAAATTATAATAACATGATGCACTTTCTTCTATAAGATGTCCTGTTGGACAATGAAGTATACACTTGCCAACAGTACTTCACTATTGTTGTAGGTGGGAGGTACGAGCGAGGTGGAGGTGAACGAGAAGAAGGACCGGATCAACGACGCGCTCAACGCCACTCGTGCCGCCGTAGAGGAGGGAATCGTTGCTGGAGGCGGCACTGCTCTGCTCAGGTGTATTCCTGCTCTCAACGCCCTCAAGCCAGAAAACTCTGACCAGAAGATTGGTGAGTAGTCGCATCTATACTACAGGTCATTTGTAGCTAGTTTGTCATTTATAAATGGGGTCTTCTGAAAACTGATGGTCCGGTAATGCTTTCACAAAATTGTCAAAATTGTTTCATATTGTTCCCATCCATTCCTATCTCTGGAACTGCTGACACGATTAATGTACTCTGTTTACATACATAGAACAACAAGTCATGATGTTACTATTATTAGTGAAAGATTCTAGAAAGCGACTCTCAATCCCAAATATAGAACAAGTGTCAATCTAATGGGATTTTTAATACTACATTTCTTTTTCATTGTTTTTATTTGTCTATTTTTGAAGAAGTTTGCATACTTCTCAATAAAAAACGGCATGTTTAATGATGTTTGCATTATGTGAGAAAAACACTCCACACACTAATGGGTGAAAGATACCCGCAGTGACATTATTCTCCATATTCACTCACACACACACCTGAGGCTTGTTCAGGGGGCCGCGAACCCGCGAGTACACTCGTGAAATCGCCTTGGAAACATTCATCCTTAATATGTGACGTCACGCGATAACTCGCGTAAACTTGCCCTTCTAAACAGGCCTGAGGGCTTGCTTTACATCTCTGATCTGGTCCTGATTGCAGGTATCGAGATTGTCAGAAAGTCACTGCGTATGCCGTGTCTCACAATCGCAAAGAATGCTGGTGTCGATGCTCATGAAGTGGTGGAGAAGGTGATGGCCGAGACTGGGAACTTTGGCTATGATGCACTCCTGGGAAGATATGTGAATCTCATTGATGAAGGCATCGTTGATCCAACAAAGGTAAGACTTTCTTTCCTTTAATGGTCTGGATGGATGAATGAAATATTCCCGCTGCAATGTAAAACACTAATTCAATCAATCAATGCAGTTACTGCTCTTGTATATGTGCTTATAAAGCTACGCAGAAATTGTTTAATATAATTGCAAAAGTAAACATTGGCAAAACATTAATTTCAATTTATTAAAATAATCTAGGGTTTATGGAGTCTTTCCAAGTCAACTTCATTTAGAAACATTTTCATCTCGTCTTGCAGGTTGTGAGGACAGCCATTGTAGATGCTGCTGGAGTTGCCTCCCTTCTTACTACCGCTGAAACCGTTGTCGTGGAGCTCCCCAAGGAGGGCAGTGGCTCCGACATGGGAGGGATGGGTGGTGGTGGTATGGGAGGAATGGGTGGTATGGGCGGAATGGGAGGTATGATGTGAGCTGATAGAGCTGTATAAACAGTCTTCATAACAATGTTATGGACTCGGCCTTGGTGCCCAGCGGTACGAACATTTAGGCGATGTGTGTGTGTGAACAGTGTACAGAGAACGGGAACGTGTTCGATGCTCTGATTGGTCAACACAAGCTGGACAGCGTGGACAGTTTAACCCTTGTAGTGCTAATACAGTGGCACTACGAGGACGTGGATGTAGACGTGATGGCGGTCGGCGGACAATGATTTGGAGACATCGTTGGAAGTTTGCTGTATATTTGAATCCATGGGCATTTCATCAACAGGACAATATCAAATTATTGCTGTATGTCTGTACAGTATGACTGCATTGTTATACTACCAAGAGTATACTGCTCCAGGATCCGGATGTCTGTATACCTCGGCCATCATAGACAATATCTGCACATCAAATCATGAATGAACGAACCCCAACTTCTACAATTCTGTGAACCAGTCTGTTGAAATATCTGCAGAATTATTATTTTTCAATGAATCAGGTTTACATTGCATCGTACTGTCACATCATTTTCAGCTTTGTATATATAATGTATCAAATTGAATATACGATAATATAGTTGTATCCAAATGAATCTAGTATAGTGCTGTATGATGACCCTGCATTTATCCGGAGTGTGATGTGAATGGCATACACTGTTGATGGGAGTTGACATGCACAATGTAAAACAGTAATGTTGGCAATCGGTTTGTTTCAGTACAAAGTAAAATTAGTGTCTTGCCAGGCTGGTAACAGAATGTTTCTAAAGGGAACTCGCCCTGCTAATATTCATAATTATTGTGAATGTTGTAGTGTAATCAAGATGAGTGCTAGTTTCATTCCTTGTATAAGTGTTAGAGGACTATATATTTGTATGTTGTTAGTACTTGTACTGAGAGGAACCTGTAATCCGACCACTGAACATGTGTGCCCAGATACTGTGTATACCATTCACCAAGATTACAAGTGTTGTTACTAAAATGATGTCATGGTGATAGAGATGCATGTCTAGTGCTGGCACATAGTTTGTGTGGTATGTTCGACAGTATTGTAGTGAGTGTGATATGCAAGATTTGTAATAAAATATTCCAGTCATAATTATTGTTTATTATTATTGATCAAGGAAACATTCATAAAGATTGGCAAGCCATTAAATATGAAGAAGAAAATTAAAAAACAGTTTGCACATTGTTTTTTTTTTCTGTTCATATCTCAAACAAACAAAAATATTGCTGTCAATACTTACCTAAATTCAATTACTCTCAGTTCTAAGGACCTGATTTCTCAAAACAAAACTATTGAGTTTGAGATTTTGCTCAACTGAGATTTCTCCCATAGACTGCTGTAATGAGTAAAATCTCAGCTGAGGTGGAAACCAGATAGAATACATATCAATATGTATTGTTACAGAAGCCGTTCAGCCAGCAAGTCTAGCAATACGTATTAATACTTTTCACTACGGGTCTGGAGGCTGTAGTGTTTTGTAGGAAAATACAAAGCATGAAGCGAACAGACTGGACTCGTGTGCAAATAGATTTCCTGTCATTTTCCTACTAACCCATTCAAGATAGAATACATTAAATACACTACACCAGAATACTTGTATTCTATCTTGAACGCAAAGTTACAGTGAGTTGAGTGAATATAGAGTTTAACGTCGCTGCGGTTACAGTTACAGCACCGAGTCAATAGGAGTAAACTCTGACTCGAGTTTCTTTCGAGCAATCAGGGACCTTGTAGTTTTATATTCCAGTTCCAGCTGGTTACTAAAGCGTTCATTCTTGGTGGTCTGAAGCCCTTGCAGTACGGCTACTACCATATAGCTTGGACGTATATGCCTCTATGCACATTGATGGACATTGACGACATCGCTATTAGTCACATTGACAACATCGCTATTAGTCACAGCCAACTTTAAGTTTTTGCTGTATTCCAATTGGCAGATGTATACTGCCACTCTCTGGTAGACACAGCAATAGTCCATCAGTGAAAATAATATTGGTGGTAGAAGATTTCAAGTCAAATACTACAGTCCTTGTTTAAATTTACCTTTAATGGCATTCCATAAAGTATGCATGGCATATAACAAATATGTACAAACAATACATTATTTACACTCTACTATTTACAATGGTTTATGATCAAGATTCACAGACAGTATCCAACACTGCCATCCTAGCATAACGTACAACTTATTGCTGAACAAATAAATCATATGGCATGAAAAATAATATGAAACAACTTCCATTCCAAATTAATGAACATATTCATTAAATAAGCTCTTTGTATAGTCAACCGTTTTTCATACTATACACATATCAGCCTTCTTATGACATGCCCTGAAATAGACCACTGATGGTAATAATGATGCTGATCTTTTCACGACGGATGTTCTTTCAACAGTAGTGAATCTCCAACCATCCAGATCATAGATAGGACAGTCAGTGTTCCACTTCCAGGTAAAACAAATGTTGACCCTGTGCAGTTGCTTGGACCAATGATGAATTAAATGTAATTCACATGCAACACTTTCTTTGACCATGGCCTGAAACATCGTCAGTGATGCCATGTTATTGCCGAGGTACATCCACATTGTTTACACAACCACCGGTGATCAACTGGAGATGCTATCAAACCAGCTGTACTGTCTGCTTAAAGCAACATCCACACTGGTAACTTCAACCGTAGAGTCCGACCCTACAGCGTCTTCCTTGCCTGGCTTCCCTAGAGATGGCCTTGACCTTTGTTCCAGTTCTAGGTCCGAGTCGGAGTCGCCATGTTGATTCTCAGTCTTCGTATCCTCATCTTCATCAATATCCATGGTCTCCATTCTGTGAGGAACAAATGAAATGCCAATCAACAAGAGAACTACATACATTGTATTACTCTCCCAAACTGTTTATATGTTGTCTTGAGAGTGAGTGAGTGAGTGAATATGGAGTTTAACGTCGCTGCGGGAATCTTTCACCCATTTGCGACGATTTGTCTTGAGAAATACCAAGACAGATCCAATATGATAGAATGATCTCCATGAATGACCAATTAGCATACTTTGTATCGTGATTCCCGGAGTTGTTCTTCGACAGACGTGTCTCCATGAAGGCCTGGCACAGAGACTGCACTGGAGGCTGGGCTTGGAAGGAGGCGTTCAACATCTGAAGTGAAACATGACGACATTGATCAACTTAATGCTATACACCGCAGCAAGAATATTTGAAAGATACATGTAATGCATTATTAGGGGACTATTTGGTTGATTTGAATAGTGTCAGTAGGCTAGAGTCATAATTGATATTAGAAACAGAAGCTTGGGTTGCATACTCCCCAGGGAGTTGAGAATTAATTATGGCGTGGATTTGGCGGAATAAAAAATATCACATTATTTATTATTATTTAGTGAATTACCATGGCAGGGGTATATTTAATTATTCAACATACGTGGTGGATTACTATCGTGTATTAACGATAACATAATCAACAGTGTTGATTATGCATAATTTGCATAATTCGACGATTGTGACGTCGTCGCC
>JAUTBV010120796.1:0-13126 GCA_032361325.1 Lepetodrilus fucensis
TTCCATTATAATGTTTGTAATACAAACTTGTAGCAATTTAAAGTGAACACTGTTTTATCTATAGTCGCAACACCGCATCGACTTACACCAGTCTTGGACGGGTCTGAGTGATCATGGCACTGCCGTGGATGACAGAAGCCTACGGCCGGTGTCAGGAGCTTTGTAAACTGCCAACATCGATTTTCGGTTCGGAGTTTTAAGGTTAATTTCATATCCGTCCCCAAACGTTAAAGTATTAATCTATGCACTATTGCAAGTTTTTCACACTTCGGAATACAACATTATTAAACCTATTAAACCTGATAAGAATTGTATTCATGCGCAAAACTTCAATATATTGTCACTGATATTCTCATCCTGGTCCTCGGGGTTTGTATAAACCTTTGGAACCCGGATGTTGATTTTCGATACACGCACAGTATGCTTCAATATTCACGAACGCGGTGATTGGTAAGTTTAAGGAAGTTATGGTTCATATGATGATATTAAATTATTATATTACTCCGTGGGTCAAGTTTACTCCGTGGGAATGTCAAGATTGTGCTTACCCTCTCAAACCGCTAGACAGTGAAATCATATATATATATATATATATATATATATATATATACGTTTGTGAGTGAGTGTGTGTGTGTGTGTTTGTGTGTGTGTGTGTGTGTGTGTGTGTGCGTGCGTGTGTGCGTGTGTGTGTGTACGTGCGTGCGTGCGTGCATTCGTCTTCCATAGAATGCAACAAATCTTGATTTGGAATAACCTTTATAATATAATATTTGCATTTCAAGAAAACAGTTTTTTTCTCTCAATATTTATTAAAAGGTTTGAGAGGGTAATACACATCCCCTAGAATACAGTTTATGACCATTACAATAAAACCCTCCCCAACACCATAGAATGTTATCGATAGGTTAAAGCTTAGTCATTTTCTTGCGTTGAGATGCATACTCCCCAGAGAGTTGATAGAGTAACTTAGTTCAAACGGATCTATTAACCGAAAATAATATTATATAGTGCTATGGGGATGTTTTTGGCTATGAATTTAGCTTATTATAAATGTACACATCATAGTCATGTTCATCTTCATCATCAACATTATCATCATCATCATCATCATCATCATCTTCACTATTGCTTTAGACTACATTATCAGTGAACTGCTATATTGTGTAATTTTGGAACAGTTTATATTTAGTATCCACATTCTTGAAAGGTGGAATTTTCTTCAAGTTTTGATCAAGATGGCGCCCGTAAAGGATAAAGATCAAACAATGCAATAAATAGCTTTCGTTTTGGACATATAATCTATAGTACAATTAATTAGGGCTGCAAATGATTCTCGGATTTAAAAAAAGGTTTAATTACCGTACATGTTTTTATATTCCCAAATGTGTTTGGATTGTTGAAGTTGATACATTAAAAAATGTCTGTGGAGATTGACAAAGTGGGTGAGAATGGTAGTTGTTGAAATGAAGGCAACATTAGTTAGAGGCGCGAAACTATGCCTTAGATAACTATTTATGTGGAAGATTTCATCACCTGAAGTTCATCATTTGAAATCATTAAGTAAAAGGAGAAAGTACTGTTCCGAGAGAGTCGTCGTTCATAATTACTTTGTGATTTTCTTAATTTGTGTGATAACAGTTTGCAGCTGGAGGTAACCTGCAATAGATGCAGCGCTTAGTATTGCAGTAGACAGTGCAGAGACAGATCAAGAAATATTGTCAAGATCAAACTATAGCTAGAAGCAACTTGACAGCATGCACACACTCTCTCTCTCTCTCTCTCTCTCTCTATATATATATATATATATATATATCTTTCTCTCTCTATATATATCTCCCTCTCTCTTTTTCTCTCTCTCCTCTCTCTCTTTCTCTCTCCCCCTCTCTCTCTCTATATATATATCCCTCTCTCTCTCTCTAACTCTTTCTCTATCTCCCCTTTCTCTCTCTTATTTTTTCTCTCTCTCTCGCTCTCTCGCTCGCTCTCTCTCTCTCTCTCTCCCCTCTCTCTCTCCCTCCCGCTCTATCTATATATAATACAACAAATAAGCTCTACGAATGCCTGTTTGACTGCATGGACATTGACAGTTACCTAAAGATTGAAGATTGTGACAATCATGAGATAACAGTAATCACCCTCCTAGGAGGTATAACGGAACTTACAAGTGACATGTCGCTCGATGAGTGGGCACTTTTTCTTTCTATTATTACACGTGAACTAAGCTCTTGGAACTTACAAGCTGCCTTGTTTGTATAACTGATGTATCACTGTTTACTCTCCGATATTAATGGAGGGGAAAATGATCATTCATTCATTCATTCATTTAACATACACTTACACCACAAGCATTCTCTCTCTCTCTCTCTATCTATCTCTCTTCTCTCTCTCCCTCTCTCTCTCTATCTCTCTCTCCGCACACATATCACACACGCAAGCTCAATCACAAACACACGCGCATATGCATACGGTATCAAACTAATGCGCAGAGTATCAAAGCTTCTTATCATGCCGATGTAATAGCAAAGCACAACATTGACTGCCATGTTTTAAACTTGTTCTTACGGATGTCTCAGTATTGATCTGTCGCTCGATCATGAAGGAGTATACTGTCATCTTGCCATTTCCTAGACTATCTCTATATGTCAAGCTTCATCTAGTGTAGGTATGGTTGGTTTCCCATCTCACATAGTTATTAGGTAGACATGGGATACTTACATGTATAAAACATATATACTCTGTGTGTCACGCAGTGTAAATTGGGTAAAAGCAACGTAGCCTACGAGACCCGCTCCCTATTAAGTACAAAGTATACAATTAAATTACATAACAAGTAAAGTTTAGTGTTTTGTTCGTGCATCGCTGAATCAGCCTAAAGCTATTCTGTGAAACAAAACATGTTTATGCTAGTTAACGATGGATTTACACGAACGAACATTAAAGAGCAATTAAGACCATAATGATTTCGGATCGGAAACAGTATTGTATATAGGTAATACAAGCGTGTCTAGCCAACCGGATACTATTCCACTTTGGTACCAGTTGGGTATTTTCGCATCGTTAGCGATTGGAAAACATATATTGCGACGTGTTTGTCAGTATCCGTCTCTTCTGTACGATGGCAGCACCGCACAGTGGAAAAACCGGTTTTTCAGGAAGGTCAAAGCGGAACCAATCAACGTCGACATACAGTGACAGATAACGAGCGTGAGTGTGTGTGTGTGTATGCGCGTGCGTGTGTGTGTGTGTGCGTGTGCGTGTGTGTGTGTGTGTGTGCGTGTATGTGTGTATGTGCGTGTTTGCCCTTCAAAGACAAGAGTAACCACCATTTACTACTTGGAATTGCGCTTTAGTCGCTTTCAAGATTCTTTCACTTGTCAGTTTAATGGAAAATCCATAGCATCCGTAGCCCTGAACTTTTCAGCAATTCTGCGAACACCGGCTGGTACACATGAAGCACAACTATAATTATTAATAAAATACAGTAGTAACAACCTTCCAATTGACTTATCCAAGGTATACACTGTTGGCTTACAAAGTCAACAGACTGTGAACTAATTTACTTTTTATGGAATAATTCCCACGTATATGCTACCCAGTCATGGCAAATAACATCAATACTTAACCAGAAAAGATCATGCTATCTCGTTTTCCAGGTATACACGTCAGTCATCGTAGTTTCCTAATTACCCTTTGTGGCTTGATAGATTACCAAGCCTCCCGTAGGACGTTTTATGTTTATAACAATTTCACATGTCTCCAATGATTATGTCAGGAGGTGATTTCCTCTGGGATAGGAACTGGAATGGGTGCGTGTACTGGCGTTTTACCTAGAGGGTATCCTTGACGTATTCGGATTATATTGAACCTGAATGTTTGTGATCAACGATAGCTTAGAAAATCTGGTATCTATTGACGGATCTCTCCTAACCCAATCACCTGCAGACCCAGATACTGAATTGAAAAATCAACATGGAAGTCCGGATATAATCATTGATATGCTCGTGGTATGGGAGGGGATGTCCGGATGAGAGGGACTAGTTTTCCGTGTATTGCGATAAAAGAAACATGCGGTATCGCAATGGTACGAAGATTAAGGTCGTGAATTTTGATCAGATTTGATCTTTATGAAATTATCCTCATACACATGGTATACGAGTGTAGATTTATAAATAAAATTACTATTTAAAAAAATACATGATATATATGAGTGCAGATTTATATAAAAAATATTAAAACATCATAAATATTATAATAGTTATCCATTTATTATTGATGTATGTTTTTCAATGACGGATTCAGATGAGCATTTGTAAGTAATTTATTATTATTTCTAAATTCGTGATGAATTCGCGTATTTGAACTTCCAGTGTTTGCACACAATACAAATAAATAAATTACTTATGTATACTAAGTCCGAAGATTCACGAACATGATGTTTGTCCATATGGTTTAGAACAATAATAGACTAATTTCATTTGTAACGCTTCCTTCATACCGAAAATACATTCAAATTCTCATCGCGAACTATATATTTTAGGTTCGATATGTTTTATACGATTGTAATGCTTAACCGATGGTACCAGTGAATGATTTTTATTTTTTTATTTCAATGCATTCCAATGGTCTGTACTACAGGGGGGATAACCCACAGCATCCAGGTTTCCATGTAAGGACCATACATCAAAGCTTGTGCCTATGAACCATGTAAAGTAACATTATATCAAACCTTAGCCACAGACTAAACCACTGAGCGTATTCGTTTCATCACTCGACCAACCCTAGGGTGTAGTGAGGGTAGCCAATGAAGGTATTCGTATCATCATGAGTGTGGGTCATTGGCTAATTTCCGTCAGGCTAGGGTTGGTCGAGTGATGAAACGAGTATGCGCATTGTTAAGGCTGGAGACTATCTTAAGAGTTAGACCGCTGTGTACAAGAGGAGTCAGTGTTTCACCAAATGTATACAGTCAGACGGTATCCCGATCCTATCTACACAAGGATCTTCCAGTCAGAGAACATATCAGTCTAACATTTCCAACTGAAAACATTCCTCTTTGTTACTCCAGGTGAAACTTAATTACTAATCAATATTTTCTTAGCCTGAGAATCGATGTCTGTCAGCGATGACAAATACGTCGATGGGATCGCCATATCCAAGATCGCATATATCCAATGACACACCTACATCACATTGCAAATCAATATCGTACCGTATGAATAACGCAAACAAGCATGTGTAATGACATGTCATGCACGACCTTACGGCTTTACTGGATGTAACTACAATTAATATATTGCAATGATTATTACGTTACGATCACCTAGTGCAAAGTGTGGGTTTCCTTAGACAAAATATGTTCAAAAGTGCGTTCAATGACACAAGCGCTTGCAAGCTGCTTACTAAAACTAGCCACTGTCTCAAGAGTCGTATGAACCGTACATGGGACAGGGAACCGGTTTATTAGCTAAGCGGCTTACTCAGCCCTGTGCTGATTGAATGCACCCTTGGTCTCCGCAATGCTGTAGGCAGCTATGGTATACATTCTCCGTGAAGACGTCGATAAGAGTAGTAGTGCAATGTAGACTAGGTGCCAGGACTATAGAGTTTCCATGTCTTAATGCGCACTAACTATACTGCGCCCGTGTTGCTGGCTGCTGATTTGCTGCCCTTATGCCTCGTAGGTTATTAACTTCCTGTTTGAATGAAACTGACGGAAACACCGCTCGTCCAACGGAAGTACCTGACACTCAGAGAACTTCGTAAACCGGAATCGCCCGAAGTATCAACACAGGAATGTCCCCACACGAACCATCAATGTATAGGATTAACTGCGAACAATTTTAGTTTTGGATTTCAACTGTTAATTATGTTTCTTGAATTTCTATGGATGATAGTATTTCATTGGGTCCCGTTCCAAAGAACGTAATTCATATACGTGTATTACATACTGCAGTAGCCTATAGTTACGACACTCATAGCGTTTTAAATTGTTTTGTTGAACGGGACCTTGCTTTTTTCTATGTGATAGGTTAACATGTGTTTTGTGATATTTTTTATTTGGTAATTGGTATTGTATATGGATGTTACATGGTGACAGTGTGTATTTTAGGAGATAAATTTTT
Organism: Lepetodrilus fucensis; assembly: GCA_032361325.1. Taxonomy (NCBI): domain Eukaryota; kingdom Metazoa; phylum Mollusca; class Gastropoda; order Lepetellida; family Lepetodrilidae; genus Lepetodrilus; species Lepetodrilus fucensis. The sequence goes on from JAUTBV010120796.1 coordinate 6,123, forward strand.
GGTAATAATTGGTATTTGGTAATTGGTAGAGTTTACATGGTGAAAGGGTGTATTCCCGCGAGGCCGACACAGAGGTCACGAAATAGCCTAATTATGTCAGAGAGGCACAGCAAGAAAGGGACACCAAGCTATTGTGGGCGCCATCATGACGTCACTGATGGTTTTCAACGTACTGTAAAAATATATTCCCGCTTTAATTAGTAATTAGACGTCCTCCCTCGTAATGGAATGAACTCTATATCTCCCATATTAATTTCTCCTTTACGTGACCAAGCACACATATTTTTTTTAAATTGAAACCTTTAACGTTTACATGTTTCGCCGTCATAAATTCAAATTGGAAACGAGTCTTTAATGAGCACATGCATTTGGAGTGTGTTTTTCTTCTTGTTATTTGCACATCAAACGTTCGACATTACAACGAGAAACCATTACGTAAATACACGGTTAGAAATCTACATAAATCTACTAGATTCCGTCTTCAAGTGCAGTAGGATATCTCTTGATCTGTGCCCGGTTATTTATACCGGTACATTCCAACCATGATTTGGTGCATAAAGGCGTAGAGGGTTTTATCACAGGGAATATAGGCTTAGCACAGACAGTCTTGGACGAACGATAAACCGGTCGTGTTCCTAAAGACTCGACTGAAAGAAAGCTGTGATTCCTAGGGAGAGTAATGAATAGGGTTTTACGGTTCCTTTCATCTAATTGTATCAACAGAAAGTGATCCAGACTCTAATTTTATTATCGTAATTCTGACCTGAGCTGCAGTTTCTTATTGACTTGTTCGAACTTAACAGAGTACGGCCTTTTACATGTAATGTTCATACACATGATATTTGTTTTATGTACGTACAAGTCACTTTGTCAAAATGGTAGGTAGATATAGACATTCATAAGTAATTTCTTCTCGATCGAGAGAAGGTTGTATTTACACTTTCATTACAATTCGTAACATTAATAGATGGATGTCATAATACTGTTTGTCAATCATCTCTCGTGATGTATATTTATTTATTTCTTATCAATTAACTTGTTTGTAATATGATAATAAATAGTTTATATAACCATCATAGACGTTTTAAGACAGACAGACACAGGGTCGTGATCAGAACTAAATTCGATATTTTTATTTTACAGAGTGACGATATCCAGTTAAAGCATTCCCTCAAATACTTCTTAGATTATTAAAAATAATTAATCATAATAACGCTACCATGTGGCTTATCTCGAATAGAATCCGGTCTTTGGAACCAGTGGTACTATACTGTTACGATGCGCTTATTTGAGGGTCATAATACTGGCTAGGCCACTAGCCGTGATGATTGGTTTGGACAGCCACAAATGGTCTTTGCCTGTGAAGCGTTCTGTTGTTGTCATGACCATATCCAATACTTTTTACAACCCTCCAGTGAGTCATTGGTCATGGGCGCGAACACAGATCTAGATTACTCTTATCTTTTATGTGGATGACCTCGCTTTCTTCTTCTTCTTCTTCTTCTTCTTTCTTCTTCTTCTTCTCCCCCCATCTCCCCCTCTTGTTAATAGTCCATCTATCTCTCCTCCCTCCCTCCCTCTTTATCTCTCTTTCTCCCTCTTTCTCTCCCCCTTTCTCTCTCCCCTCTCCTCTCTCTCTCCTCTCTTTCTCCTCTCTTTCTCTCCGTCCTCGCTCTATTTTTCTCTCTTTTACTATCTCTATCTATCTCTTTCTCTCCTCTCTCTCTCTCTCTCTCTCTCTCTCTCTCTCTCTCTCTCTCTCTCTCTCTCTCTCTCTCACACACACTCTCTCTCTCTCTACCTCTGATTCTCCGTTGCTGACCAATTATGCCATATTTCTGAGTATACTAAAACATTTTCGAACTGACGGTGAATGGCTGTTTTCTTAATTACAGTACACATATTCTAGACAAATGTGATATTTCCTATACACACTCTTAACAAGGTCAATGTATGTGTTCAACAAGTTTAAATCTATATCGTTACCACCCATCGTCACACACACACACACACACCAAAACAATAAAATAATAATAATAATAATAATAATATACGTAAGAAAACTACGTGATGCGTTTCTAAAGGAGTTCAGTATATTATAGATAGTCTGCCTAAACGGATGCCGAGGACAAAAATACATTCTACCTTGTCCACTTTTATTTCCTCGACTCGCTGTGTTGCAAAGCTACATGCACATTTCCTAAACTGAAACTGGCAAGTTAATTCTGAAATGTCTCGCGTAAAATTTCAAGGCTCCAAACAATCGTTAACGTAATTTGACGTTTATTGAATATTGACATCCCTTTCGGTGTGAAATTAACCTAATCTGCGGAGCCCGACTGAGGTAATCACATCTTCTAACTTAGACGCTATGCGCTACACCTGGTGGATTCGTAAATCGCAAACTGGCGATAGTTTCAGGCTAGAAATCTAAAATTGTCACACGCTGGGGCATGTATTTTATTAATGATCGGGCTGAGTGGTATCTAACACCAGCGATACTATCCCCGTGTTTGCTGCGGTACAGGGATGTCATATCAATACTGATGGCATCAGAGGTGCGTTCAAAGACACAAACGCTTGCAAGCGGCTTACCAAACTATAGCCACTGTCTCAAGAATCGCATGAACCGTACATGAGACAGGAAACAGGCTAAGCGGCTTACTCAGCCCGTGCTGATTGAACGCAGCCCGGTTGTTAGCTAGTCTAAACGATGCCATGTTTAGATTGACGTAGGCCTGTACCATGCGTACCAATGCCAATGTCAGTAGAAGAGCCAACATGTATAGCCATACTACAGTACACATTATGTACTCACAATGTATACACATATGTGTGTCTATACATGCCTCTTCTATCCTCCACACAGAGGCATCGATCCACTGCCATAGAGTAAATTTAATCATTAATTCGCGAATTCTTCATATTTCAATGTAACACGTAATGGCAGATTTAAAATTTAAAATTTAACTGAATTTTCATTCTTGTGGAAGGGGTGATACTATACATTAATTATGAACATTGCCAGGTTCAAAAACAAGAAAGGTAGGCTTAACTATTATGCGTGAGCAATTAAATCTGTTTAAGCCAGATACATATATTATTGGTAACCGTAATTGATGCATTCCCGTTCATGAATCAAAAACAAAACCGGGAGTTATGTTCCGGAATAGGTACTTCCGCCATTCCTTCAGAAGTGCAAATATATTTACATCAATTTGTGAATCACTGTCCGTATTAGTGACCCGGTGTCAAGTATTTCGCACTTTATACGTCCAAATCGACCCTCTTCTCCAATGGGTGGCTTGCAATTCCCGTTAGAACCCGGTTCTTAAATGAAACATTAAGACATCTTATTGGGTCACTGGTGTAAATGATTTCCTCTGGGAAGGTAGAAACTATAAAAGGACCAGTACGGTTTGCACCGAGAGAGTCAGGTCACGTGACGGGGGTCACGGAAGTCTCGGAGGTCACGTAAATATCGGAGCTTTCACAGATCACGGAGTGCATCTAGAGGGTGGTACATAATTTTACCCTTACTCCTTCTAGAGTTAACAGCATGTGATATATATAAATAGTTGTATTAGCAATATGCATTATTATGTAACATATAATCTAGCTGTTAGTTTAGGATTCTGTTTTTGTAAGTATCCGTTGACTGATATTACGCTGCGTATGTAAGGATACATTGGACCTGAGCTTTAGAGGATGTAGCATAGGCTATACGCATTTACATTACAATGCTCATCCAGCTCCATATCAAGTCAACTCTCATCGCATGTCGGCCACAGCCCGCACCACCAGCACGTTCGTGTTCCGTCTTGTTCTATAATGACTGATGCTAAGTTGCGTATGTACGGATACACTGTCACTGGACCTTACGTTAGAGGATGAATCACAGACATGTCATGTTATATTGCAATGATCATGGACCTCCAAGTAAAACCCACTGTCATAGTACATGTCGACCATAACCTGCACCTGTCGACCATAACCTGCACCTCCGCTGCGTCTGTGTTCTATGTCGTGACTGTGTTACGTATACCAATGGTACTCTGTCTTGCTGTTTGAACTCGCCCCCACCGTGAAGACGTGTATGCACCGATACCAATTGAAAGTACTCTCATAGGAGCATTGCGCCATGCTGTATAGTTGTACACACTTTGAATATGTTTCTTTTGAGAAACCATCTGGAGAATTAACTTCCGGGCTAAGCGACTGTTAAATGGAGAGGGGTTAATTAGTTTATAGAAATATATCTCAGAGGACCAAAGTGGATGTCAGAGGGCATGGGTGGGAGTCAGAGATCGTGATTCCGTGAAACTGGCTGTGGTCGTGATTATTTATTTCTTAAATTAATCAAATCTGTCTCCTCACATGCTAACTATATTTAGCATTACTTTGAAAATACTTAATCTTCTAGCTTGAAAGTGGCACAGTATTGCTCATCATATTAATTACTGATCGTGTACTTTTTGTGTACTTTTACAGTCGAAGGCCTCTCTAAGACTGACAATCCTATTCATAAGCTGCGCTGGATACTGGACATAAAACAGTCAAACTGGTTTAGATTTAGTTTTGCTGTGGTAACGCAGATTTTCTTGTATTTCTTAGTAAATACCCTAAATTGTACAACCCCACAAAGTTGTCACTTTGTACTGAATAATTAATATATTAATTAACTGACAGTAACCTGGTTGACTCAATTAGCTATACAACTTAATATCAAACGGCTATAATATTTGTAATGCTATTTTTTTTAACGACTTCCCGTTGAGTTATACTTTTTCCTCAACATCTACGATTGCGATATCATTAATTTGAATTGACATGCAATATACAAATTGAATGATTTTATGTTTAAAATTAGATGGAAATAGTTTCAAGGTCTATCAGAACATGATTCCACAATCAAAGCATTATTAACTGAGAGAACATATTTTAAAAAGCGAAATTAATTCATTATGACAGTGGTTAGCATACACTCACAGATAAAGTTGACATTTTGGACCGAATACGAGCTAAAAATGCTCTTAACATACATTTAATGTAAACTCTACTACATGTTTGCCGTTGATTTTGTTTTTTGCATTCAAGACATGGATCGAGCTATTGTTGGAGCATATGGTCACAAGCATGTCAATAAAGTGCATATTTCTGTTCCAGAACGAAGACATCATTACAAACTTCGATATTTGTCAAGTAGGCTTTAGAGACCGCATTGTAAATTGATTCTTTTCTTTGATGTCAGAATGAGCACAGGTGGTTATTAAGAGATACGGATCTAAGTACGTCTTCGAACAAGTCAGGTTAAGAAAACAAATTGTGACATAAAATGTAATAGAGGCATCAGCAGGTGCCACGCCACCATCTTAACACGTCATCGTAAAAGTTGGATCTGGCACCTAGATTACGAAACCTTTTTTAGTACGATTTGAAAGTCAACGTTTTTTTCACGAATCCACATGCTAACTTTTAGCTTGAACATGAAATCGTACTCAGAAAGGTCAGTAATCTGGGTATAATGTCTACTATAGTCTTGTTTCGGATATAGAGTATAGTGACCCGGTCTAAATCTCCCAAGTTCGCACAGGTATTATTCTAATAAGTTAGTGACGTAGAAACCAAAACAGGAACAATGAAATGTATAGAGTATAAATGTTAAAAACACTTTTAAAGCGCCATTGTACTTGCTGGGGATGGTACCTAGTCAGAATATACTGGGGTTTGGGTCTGTCTTCACGAAAATATAAAGCAAACTAGGCTCGGACACCCGTGTGTATTATGGATTGGAAAAAACTCGAGGTATATTTAAATGAATATGACTATAGTATGTTTATTGCGTCCTTCTTAATTGGCATTACTATTTTATCTACCTCAATGGGAGTATGTCACCGAGTAGTATTCTGAATCGCCATAGCATCACCATTGAGGGCAGTGAGTAAATGTGATGTTTATTCAATGATGTTTCACTTTAATTTGTAGGCGTGTGGACTATAGGCCTACTTCGGGCGGTTTCTCGAGGATCTAGCGCAATGGTAGAGTTCGCGCTGTCGCGAAAGTAATGCTAGAGTGACGTCACGAGCATGCTATAGTAGGCCTACGCTCCACAAAGCACGAAAGCTTGTCGAGCAACAACTAGACATGTGCAATGATACTTCCGGGATAAACTAGCGTAACCGCCCGAAATAGGCCATAATCACCTATCTTCTTCCTGAATATCAGAATCACAGCAAACAAAGTTAGGTTTTTCCGTTGGATCAATGTCCGAGTCAGGACACATTACGTGAGTGCTCAAACATAAACCAGGACACCCGAGGTAAAAGTGTCCTGCCAGGATCCTGTCTGATCCTGTCTGATCCTGTCTGATCCTGTTAGGATCATGTCTGATCCTGTTAGGATCCTGGAACAGGACACTATTTTTGCTACAAATTGACGGGAAATATTTGGAAAATGCAGCTGCAAGAGTAGTTACTCTTTTAAAATAATTGAAAGTTTGAGCATATCACCTCCATACTCAAGAGTCTTCACTGGTTGCCAATATCTAAACAAGTAGAATTAAAAATTCTCGTTCTTGTTTTGAAGAGTCTTCATGGTCTAGTACCAGACTACCTATCTGAGCTCGTACCAACTCTCAGGGAGTTAAAAGTGGTACTCTTACAAAGTCATTCGGTTATCGGTCATTCCAGACAGCATGTCCATTTCTATGGAACAATCTCCCACACATCATCCGTGAATTGTGCACGTTCAAGACGAAACTAAAAATTGATTACTTTAGTGAAGTTTATGAACTAATGACGTCAATTGCAGCCTAGAGGGGTATTAAAGTTTGAAAATAATGTAAACCAGTGGGATATACGTGAAATGTCGCTAATTACCCGATAACATGTGTTTGACCATGAAATATGTAAATAAACCCGTAATATAGTATGCATTTAACATTCATTTTGCATACTCAAGTACTATCGTGATACTATCGCGATATCTTTGTCAAATTGTGATAG